>WNWK01012445.1:0-59619 GCA_009830355.1 Cherax destructor | reverse complement strand
TCCGTCTTTCTGGAGTCCCTTCTGTCTCCTCTGTGAACACTTCTTTGAATCTAATGTTGATGTCCTCAGACTGATCACCTGGCCCTTTGACTGTTTTCCTCCTGGTGTGGCTGTACAACAGCTTACGGTCAGTGTGTGTGTGTGTGTGTGTGTGTACTCACCTAGTTGTTCTCGCCTAGTTGTAGTTGCAGGGGTTGATTCACAGCTCCTGGCCCCGCCTCCAAACTGTGTTTGTTGTGTGAATGTGTAATCGTTTATGGTTAAGTCTAGGTTAAAGCATTTACTGCCGTCGTCTACCGGCATTAAATCGGTGAGATATATGCCAAACAACCACTGTGAAAAAATAGCGAAATTAAATTCATCTCAAATTTTATTAATTATAAATTAATTCAATTTATATAAATCAAAATAAATATTCATATTATTTTCAAAACTGCTTTATATGAAACATGATTCTAGTATATTCCTGTCAACCATGGACTTGCTTGATACAACTTTCTTTTGAGAATCAATTGAATGGTTAAATTCTCACATGAATAAATAGAGATTAGAATTTGTCCAGTTCTAATGCTATATTTATGTTGTTTTAATCTTAGTTCAAGACTTTCCCTTTGACCAATAAACTTTATCACATATTTTACAAGGAATCTTATAGACACATCCGTCAGCATTTTTGATAAAAAAATCCCACGAAATCCTGACGGATGTGTCTATAAGATTCCTTGTAAAATATGCGATAAAGTTTATTACGTTCATACTGGTAAAAGTCTTGAACTAAGATCAAACAACATAAATAAAAGCATTAGAACGGGACAAGATTCTAATGCTCTATTTATTCATGCTAAATGCAAAGTCATGAAGATCGGGGAAGGGCAAAGAAGACCGCAGACAGAGTATAGGTTAGGTGGCCAAAGACTGCAAACCTCGCTCAAAGAGAGAGATCTTGGTGTAAGTATAACAACCGAGCACGTCTCCGGAAGCACACATCAACCAGATAACTGGTGCAGCATATGGCCGCCTGGCAAACCTGAGAATAGCGTTCCGATACCTTAGTAAGGAATCGTTCAAGAAACTGTACACTGTGTACATCAGACCCATATTGGAGTATGCAGCACCAGTTTGGAACCCACACCTGGTCAAGCACGTCAAGAAATTAGAGAAAGTGCAAAGGTTTGTAACAAGGTTAGTTCCGGAGCTAAGGAGAGTGTCCCATGAAGAAAGGTTAAGGGAAATCGGCCTGACGACACTGAAGGACAGGAGGGTTAGGGGAGACATGATAATGACATGCAAAATACTGCGTGGAATAGATAAGATGGACAGAGACAAGATGTTCCAGAGAGGGGACACAGAAACAAGGGGTCACAATTGGAAGTTGAAGACTCCTATGAGTCAAAGAGATGTTAGAAGGATTTCTTCAGTCATAGAGTTGTCAGGGAAATGGAATAGTCTAGCAAGTGATGTAGTGGAGGCAGGAACCATACATAGATTTAAGACGAGGTATGATAAAGCTCATGGAGCAGGGAGAGAGAGGACCTAGTAGCGGTCATTGAAGAGGCGGGGCCAGGAGCTATGAATCGGCCTCTGCAACCACAAATAGGTGAGTACAATTAGGTGAGTATACACACACACACACACACACACACAGGGAGGCAAAGACTCAGAGTGTCAGAGAATGGAAAAGGTACAGAAGGCAAAGAACCCAAGTAAACAAAGAGATTAGTAGAAGAGCTAGAAACGAGTATGCACAGGTACGGAGGGAGGCCCAGAAACAGTACGAAAACGACATAGCATCGAAAGTTAAGTCCGACCCAAGCTCATGTACAGTCACATCAGAAGGAAAACAACAGTTAAAGACCAGGTGATAAGGCTGAGGAGAGAAGATGGGGAACTCACAAGCAATGATCAAGAGGTATGTGAGGAGCTCAACTTGAGGTTTAAGGAAGTATTCACAGTGGAGGAAGGAAGGCAGCTGGGTAGACAGGATGGGGTGCATCCCCAACAAGGGATGTATCAAGTGCTAGAGGGCATACACACAACTGAGGAGGAGGTGAAGCAGTTACTCAGTGACCTTGATACCTCAAAGACGATGGGTCCGGACAATATCTCCCGTGGGTTCTTCGGGAAGGAGCTGAGGTACTGAGTGTGCCACTTACCATAATATTCAACACATCCCTTGAAAATGGGCAGATGCCTGAGGTATGGAAGAAGGCCAATGTAGTCCCCATCTTTAAAAAGGAGACAGAAAAGAGGCACTAAACTATAGACCGGTGTCACTTACATGTATAGTGTGCAAAGTCCTGGAGAAAAATCATCAGGAAAAGAATGGTGGAGCACCTCGAGCTGAACAGGATAATAAACACCAGACAGCACGGATTCCGGGAAGGCAAATCCTGTGTAACAAACCTCCTAGAGTTCTATGATAAAGTAACAGAGGTAAGGCAAGAGAGAGAAGGGTGGGTTGATTGCATTTTCCTGGACTGCAGGAAGGCCTTCGACACAGTTCCTCACATGAGATTAGTAAAGAAGTTGGAAGAACAAGCATGTATAACAGGAAGGGCACTGGAATGGATCAGGAATACCTCACAGGGAGGCAACAACGGGTCATGGTGCGTGATGAGGTATCACAGTGGGCGCCGTGACGAGCGGCGTACCGCAGGGGTCAGTCCTAGGACCAGTGTTATTCTTGGTATATGTAAACGACATGACGGATGGGATAGACTCAGAAGTGTCTCTGTTCGCAGATGATGTGAAATTAATGAGGAGAATCACATCGGAAGAGGACCAAGCAGGACTTCAAACAGACCTGGACAAGCTTGACATCTGGTCTAGCAACTGGCTTCTCGAATTCAATCCCACCAAATGCAAAGTCATGAAGATCGGAGAAGGACAAAGAAGACCGCTGACAGAGTACAGGCTAGGTGGACAAGGGCTACAAACCTCGGCAAAGGAGAAAGACCTTGGGGTGAGTATAACGCCAAGTACGTCTCCGAAGGCACACATCAACCAGATAACTGCGGCAGCATATGGGCGACTGGCAAACCTAAGATTAGCGTTCCGTTACCTAAACAAGGAATCGTTCAAGACACTGTACACCGTGTACGTCAGGCCCATACTAGAATATGCAGCACCAGTCTGGAACCCACACCTGGTCAAGCACGTAAAGAAACTAGAGAAAGTGCAAAGGTTTGCGACAAGGCTAGTTCCACAACTCAGGGGTCTGTCCTATGAAGAAAGGTTGAGGGAAATAGGACTAACAACACTGGAGGAAAGAAGGGTCAGAGGAGACATGATAACGACATACAAAATACTGCGGGGAATCGACAAGGTAGACAGGGACAGGATGTTCCAGAGAGGGAACACAGAAACAAGGGGACACAATTGGAAGCTGAAGACTCAGATGAGTCAAAGGGATGTTAGGAAGCATTTCTTCAGCCACAGAGTAGTCAGGAAGTGGAATAGTCTAGAGAAAGATATAGTGGAGGCAGGAACCATACATAGTTTTAAGACGAGGTATGATAAAGCTCATGGAGCAGGGAGAGCAGAGACCCAGTAGCGGACAGCGAAGAGGCGGGGGCCAGGAGCTGAGTCTCGACCCCTGCAACCACAATTAGGTGAGTACAATTAGGTGAGTACCACCATGCCCCTATGGCATGGTGGCTAGCGCTCCTGCATCACGCACAGAGGGCCCGTGTTCAATTCCCAGCGGGGCCGAAACATTTCGAAGTGTTTCGTTACACACACACACACATACATACAACAGGCCTAGTGTCTAATCGACGTGTGCCTAGGACAAAATGGTAACTAACACAGGGAGGAACGGAGGAAACCAGGCCCAAGCAAGACAAACACACCCACCGGAAGCACTCACGGAGGGCCTCCAACCACAACAACCCCAAGGCAACCATACATTTTAACCCCACTCACACACATCATTCCCCCTGTTCCAACCCCATCAACCCATAACCCACCCTCACAACTACCCCCCATCACAAACCCTACCCCACCAACCCTTACCCCAATCATACAACCCCCCACCCATGCAGCAACCCTCTTTAGGCACCCTTCCCACACCCCTCCCAACCCTCCAAGATCCTCCCATGGCCACAGTCTTGGAAATGAGGTTGAAGGTTTGGTACACAAATGCGGATGCAATCACGAATAAATATGAAGAGTGGAATGAAAGAATTGATGAGAAGTCCCCAGACATCATAGCAGTCACAGAAACAAAACTCAATGAGGCAATAACAGACACAACATTCCCACAGGGTTATCAGATCCTGAGGAAAGATAGAAGGAGCAAGGGGGAGGAGGGGTCGCACTGCTCGTAAGGAACCATTGGAGATTCAAGGAAATGGAAGGAATGGAGGTGTGTAGAGAAAGGGACTTTATAGTAGGTACAATCCAGTCTGGGGAGCACAAGATAGTCATTGCAGTGATGTATAACCCACCACAGAACTGCAGGAGGCCAGGAGAGAAATATGAAGAGAACAACAGAGCAATGGTGGACACAATGGCAGAGGTGGCAAGAAAAGCGCACTTGAACAGAGCAAAGTTACTGGTCATGGGCGATTTCAACCACAGGGAGATCGACTGAGAGAACCAGGAACCACGTGGGGGTCCATAAGCATGGAGAGCCAAGATGATGGACGTGGTACTGGAAAACCTGATGCACCAACATGTCAGGGACACGACCAGAGAGAGAGAGGAGAGGACGAACCAGCAAGGCTGGACCTTGTATTCACCCTGAACAGCTCAGACATTGAGAACATAACACACGAGAGCCCCCTGGGAGCCAGCGACCATATGGTGCTGAGCTTCGAGTACATAGTAGAGTTACAGGTGGAGAGGGAAAATGGTACTGAAAGAGAAAAACCAGACTTTAAAAGAAATGACTACACGGGTATGAGGAATTTCCTGCAGGAGGTTCAGTGGGAAAGGGAAATGGAAGGACAGTCAGTAAATGAAATGATGGAATATGTAGCGACAAAGTGTAAGGAGGCAGAGGAACAGTTGATACCCAAAGGCAAAAGATTAAATGTGAAGGCCAGAAAGAGCCCCTGGTTTAACCAAAGGTGCAGGGAGGCAAAGACTCAGTGTCTGAGAATGGAAAAGGTACAGGTACAGAAGGCAAGGAACGCAAGTAAACAAATATATTAGTCGCATGTACGGAGGGAGGCCCAGAAACAGTACGAAAATGACATAGCATCGAAAGTCAAGTCTGACCCGAAACTGATGTACAGTCACATCAGAAGGAAGACAACAATCAAGGATCAGGTGATAAGGCTGAGGAGAGAAGATGGGGAACTCACAAGCAATGATCAAGAGGTATGTGAGGAGCTCAACTCGAGGTTTAAGGAAGTATTCAAAGTGGAGGCAGAAAGGCAGCTGGGTAGACAGGACAGAGCATGACACCAACAAGGAATATATCAAGTGCTGGATGGCATACACACAACTGAGGAGGAGGTGAAGCAGTTACTCAGTGACCTTGATACCTCAAAGGCGATGGGTCCGGACAATATCTCCCCGAGGTCCTTCGGGAGGGAGCAGAGGTACTGAGTGTGCCACTTACCATAATATTCAACACATCCCTTGAAACTGGGCAGCTACCTGAGGTATGGAAAAAGGCAAACGTAGTCCTCATTTTTAAGAAAGGAGACAGAAAAGAGGCACTAAACTATAGACCGGTGTCACGTACGTGTATAGTGTGCAAAGTCTTGAAGAAAATATGCAGGAAAAGAATGGTGGAGCATCTGGAACGGCACAGGATAATCAACGCCAGACAGCACGGATTCATGGAAGGCAAATCCTGTGTAACAAACCTCCTGGAGTTCTATGACAAAGTAACAGAGGTAAGACAAGAGAGAGAAGGGTGGGTTGATTGCAATTTCCTGGACTGTAGAAAGGCCTTCGACAAAGTTCCTCATATGAGATTAGTAAAGCTGGAAGGCCAAGAGTGTATAACAGGAAGGGCACTGGAATGGATCAGGGAATACCTCACAGGGAGGCAACAACGGGTCATGGTGCGTGATGAGGTATCACAGTGGGCGCCTGTGACAAGCGGGGTACCGCAGGGGTCAGTCCAAGGACCAGTGCTATTCTTGGTATATGTGAATGACATGACGGACGGGATACACTCAGAAGTGTCTCTGTTCGCTGATGATGTGAAATTAATGAGGAGAATCAAATCGGATGAGGACCAAGCAGGACTTCAAAGAGACCTGGACAAGCTTGACATCTGGTCTAGCAACTGGCTTCTCGAATTTAATCCCACCAAATGCAAAGTCATGAAGATCGGGGAAGGGCAAAGAAGGCCTCTGAGAGAGTACAGGCTAGGTGGACAAAGGCTACAAACCTCGTCAAAGGAGAAAAACCTTGGGGTGAGTATAACACCAAGCACATCTCCAGAAGCACACATCAACCAGATAACTGCGGCAGCATATGGGCGACTGGCAAACCTAATATTAGCGTTCCGTTACCTTAACAAGGAATCGTTCAAGACACTGTACACCATGTACATCAGGCCAATACTAGAGTATGCAGCACCAGTCTGGAACCCACACCTGGTCAAGCACGTCAAGAAATTAGAGAAAGTGCAAAGGTTTGCGACAAGGTTAGTTCCACAACTCAGGGTACTGTCCTATGAAGAAAGGTTGAGGGAATAGGACTAACAACACTGGAGGACAGAAGGGTTAGAGGAGACATGATAACGACATACAAAATACTGCGGGGAATCGACAAGGTAGATAGTGACAGGATGTTCCAGAGAGGGAACACAGAAACAAGGGGGCACAATTGGAAGCTGAAGACTCAGATGAGTCAAAGAGATGTTAGGAAGCAATTCTTCAGCCATAGAGTAGTCAGGAAGTGGAATAGTCTAGGAAACGATATAGTGGAGTCAGGAACCATACATAGTTTTAAGACAAGGTATGATAAAGCTCATGGAGCAGGGAGAGAAGAGACCCAGTAGCGGACAGCAAAGAGGCGGGGCCAGGAGCTGAGTCTCGACCCCTGCAACCACAATTAGGTGAGTACATACACACACACATATATATATATATATATATATATATATATATATATATATATATATATATATATATATATATTATATATATATATATATGATATAAGTATTTACTCACTGCTGTCTACTGCTGGTTCATAATTTCTACCTTGGTTATCGTGTTAGAACCAGGTGTGCAGGCCACAAAACTACACCCATGTTCGTAATAATTATATGTACTTCGTGAAAAATATTTGATAAAGAACCAAGCAGTCCCTGAGGAACTTCATTCTATACGTGTTTCTACTCAGAGAGCTCACTCTTCACCACCACACACTGTTTACAATTTGTGAGTAGTTAATTCAGTCAACAAGTCTGTCTCTAACAACATGCCTCTTTATTATGTCCAGTAACCGCTGATGGGGCACCTTACTGAATGTGTGTTTTTAAATCCAGACTTGGTATACCTATTGGGAATTTGTCCTACCAGCTTACACATATAAATGAAAAAAAAAAGAATGAGAGAGAGGATTGAGCTTCTAGACAACAAGACGGGCAGCAAACAGCAACTACAACACTTTGTACCCATCTCCAGAACATCGCTTTATCTCATATCATTTATTGCTAGGATGACTCGTGTCTGGAACATGTACGTACAGCATAACGACATTAAAGAAATAAAGTTAGTTGACCAAATGAAATCACCTTCATTTTGAAATCAACTTCATTTTGTTCCCTGTTTGTTTATATCTTAACAATACAATAAAAAGGCTTTCAAATGAGCAGATGTAGGTAACAGCTTGTAAAAACGTTAGAAACTCTGAACCTAACCTTGTAAAAACCTTTGTAAGAGAGAGAGAGAGAGAGAGAGAGAGAGAGAGAGAGAGAGAGAGAGAGAGAGAGAGAGAGAGAGTTTCAATTCCTCCACTGACACAGTTGAGAAGGACGAGATCGACTGGTAAACACACAGTGTTATTGGGTAGAGATTAGCAGTTAAAAAATCTGTAGATGATGTAACATCTGAGATGCCTGCAAACATTACCTGAAGAGAGACATTAAACATAATGTAAACATTATGGACAAGTGATAAGAGGGTGTTTTTAGCACTTGCCAAGATGCAGACTCATAAACTGACCATTTCTCAAAAAAAATTACTATTGTTTATTACTAATTTTCTGAACATACTTTTATACTGAGGAAATCGTATCGGTAATTTATCCATTTTCAACGATTAAAAAATTCCAGAAATATTTCTCGTCTTGCAGAAGTACCTCTACAGACGAACCGCTTCAGTATCTACTAACAGTAATACAAAAGCACTACCCTCTACACTCATAGTGTCAATAACACTTTAAATCTAATAGGTCCTCCTGTGTCAACAGGACAAAGTTTCCCACACCTAATAGAAACCACAAGTTACTCCGTGTATATACTCTCAGTCCTGTGTTCCAGTGTCTTTCACGACTAGCAGAATATTTCCAGCTTAAGTACACTAACATCCAGGTGCCTTGTAGCTTCCATTGTGTAACCTGACATACCTACCTGGGAACGTGAGCCTCATGTTTACTTCTACAACACCGATTCTTACTTCACAACTGAGATACGCGTTAGAATGGATAAAAACATGCATTAAAGCAAATGCTTCACTTTCTTAAGTCCAAACACGAAGATACAGGAAGAGAAATAACTTTAGACTGCTGCAACATTTCAAGGAGATAATCCTGTTAAAGAAAGTTCCTTTTCAAACTCTGACGGAAGCATTTCTATTTACCTTGCAACCTCTAAACTAAAAAAAAAAAGACAAGCTAGTTAATTTTATTCAAATGTAAACTGCAAGAACAACAATAATAAAGCCCAATGGTTCACATTCAGACATTGGATCTTGTCAGTCCACATTGCAAGCGTAGTGTTTTGAGAGCCTCGCTCGAGCTTAAAACTGAATACCACACTGGATCACAAAAATATATATGCCGGCCAGACGCAAAAAAACATCGTAAACTGCGTGCTAGGGAAAGGGGCAGCGAAAAAAGTTGTATACAGTTTTTTCCATCAGTATAGTCACTCGTTGCATCAATAGCGCGTCAGAAAAAATTCTCTGCCAACTTGTCAATGGTATTAAAAACAGAGAGTCATACTCACTGAAAATTAAAGTTTACTCTCGTTGCAGATCGTTTGGTTTACTACGTTCTTTATTATTTTTAAGGATGTTTCATTTTTTTTATCTTTGTCAGGAGAAAACATTTATAATGTAATTAACATCCTTATTAAGAGAGTTAATGAAATCGACTGAACGATGAGCGTGGGAAAATATCCTGAGAGTTACTGAGTGAGCGATGTCAGTGACAAGGAAGAATAAAGAGCTGACATCATGACTGCTGCTTCATCAGTGTCGTGGGTACACTGCAGTGTCGTGGGTACACTGCAGTTTTCACAGACAGCATCTTGCTGCTAAAATCTCAGTGATAATAAACCTCTGCAAAGTGAAGTGCGCTGCTGTTACACAGCAAAGCTTTGACGAAGTTCATTTAGATGAGATGTGAAATTCAACAATTATTTGTCTTCAACACGTTTTATTTGCTTTCCCGAGGTGACCTTAAGTCTGCAAGTTCAGCACTATTTATCACATTCAGCACTCAGGACAAGGTCGATACACTGATAAAAAAAAAATTAGGTGTATTTCGGTCACTCCGAGATCTGAGAAAAAAATCCCTGAATTTTATAAGCCCAGCCCCTTGTACCTCAGTGTACGCGACTGGAATAGTGCAGAGTGTGGCCAGAGTTTGTAATATCAGCATTGGAGATTTGAAGAAAATCAGAAGAGGCATTCAAGTCACCATATAAAATTAATATCACATTTCCTTCACTAAAAATGAGAAATTAGGACATACCCATACCCAATCTAGTTCAAACTATGCGTTAAGAAACTGATTTTGAAGCTAAGTTGCAGACACATTTTATTTTTCTCCCAAAGAAATTTCTATCCTAAAAACAGTCTATACTCATTAAATTTTAAAACAATCTAAAAAAGCAATTTTCTTTCTAATTCTCTACAATCCCATAAGAAAAAATATTTATTTTTTAATCCAATTTAATAAAATTACTTTCCAAACTTTGTGTGAACAAACCCCACCAACGGTGAAAGTTGCAAGTCGATCAGGCTAGACATTCTCCAGTGATTGATTTGATTCCAACGATTACAAGTATTTTTCCAATTTCGGTAAAATTTCAAATTTGCAGCTACTCAGACTAAACTTATAGGGCATCATCCTTTCTACAGAATACATTATCATTAATCTTTTGAATCCGATCTGAAGAAGCTTTCTTTAGTTACTGAATATAAATGAATATTTATTCAATAAAATTGGCAGACTGAGAATTATGTTCTCCAGTGTGAGCAGGAACTTAACCTCGTCCTCCAGTGTTAGCAGGAACTTAACCTCGTCCTCCAGTGTTAGCAGGAACTTAGCCTCGTCCTCCAGTGTTAGCAGGAACTTAGCCTCGTCCTCCAGTGTTAGCAGGAACTTAGCCTCGTCCTCCAGTGTTAGCAGGAACTTACCCTCGTCCTCCAGTGTTAGCAGGAACTTAGCCTCGTCCTCCAGTGTGAGCAGGAACTTAGCCTCGTCCTCCAGTGTTAGCAGGAACTTAGCCTCGTCCTCCAGTGTGAGCAGGAACTTAGCCTCGTCCTCCAGTGTGAGCAGGAACTTAGCCTCGTCCTCCAGTGTGAGCAGGAACTTACCCTCGTCCTCCAGTGTTAGCAGGAACTTAACCTCGTCCTCCAGTGTTAGCAGGAACATAACCTCGTCCTCCAGTGTTAGCAGGAACTTAGCCTCGTCCTCCAGTGTGAGCAGGAACTTAGCCTCGTCCTCCAGTGTTAGCAGGAACTTAGCCTCGTCCTCCAGTGTTAGCAGGAACTTAGCCTCGTCCTCCAGTGTGAGCAGGAACTTAGCCTCGTCCTCCAGTGTGAGCAGGAACTTAGCCTCGTCCTCCAGTGTGAGCAGGAACTTAGCCTCGTCCTCCAGTGTGAGCAGGAACTTAGCCTCGTCCTCCAGTGTGAGCAGGAACTTAGCCTCGTCCTCCAGTGTGAGCAGGAACATACCTCGTCCTCCAGTGTGAGCAGGAACTTAGCCTCGTCCTCCAGTGTGAGCAGGAACTTACCCTCGTCCTCCAGTGTGAGCAGGAACTTAGCCTCGTCCTCCAGTGTTAGCAGGAACTTAGCCTCGTCCTCCAGTGTGAGCAGGAACTTAGCCTCGTCCTCCAATGTGAGCAGGAACTTAGCCTCGTCCTCCAGTGTTAGCAGGAACTTAGCTTCGTCCTCCAGTGTGAGCAGAAACTTAGCCTCGTCCTCCAGTGTGAGCAAGAACTTAGCCTCGTCCTCCAGTGTTAGCAGGAACTTAGCCTCGTCCTCCAGTGTGAGCAGGAACTTAGCCTCGTCATCCAGTTTTGGCACAGATTCCAAAGGCAAACAAAGCTTAATGAGAACTATCCTGGCTGCAAGATATATCAGTCATTAAACACTGAAGTCTTTCAGAAGACAAACTAAAATTCATTTAACGTGATTTAGCGCGAATGAAAGAAGTCACGCTGGGTAAATCTGAACGTACATAACCTTGAATTTCACTCTCCGCCGTCGACGAATCAGGAGGCTTATTTGTTGAACGTTTGAAGAATTGCTACCCAAAGTTTTAGAAGTTATCTCGAGCCGTTCCAGGATACTGGGAGTGGGCTTAACAACGTTAGTCATAGGGTACCTGGCCATGCCAATTGTTCCAAGAATCTAGAATCAGATCAAAGATATATAATCCATGTGAAAATTCTCCCAGTGTTCTACATCTGTCATTACTCGGATAGGAGTAATTAATAGAATTTTCGTCTGGTGGAAGATTGCAAACACATGTCAAATAAAAGTCACTGGTGGATTTCTTGAGAGTTATGAGCATATTGATGCCTTTTGCTCTTCACAACAGTGAAGAAAATGAATCGATGGTAGGAATGATCTAAGAATTAAACTGTCCTCAGCTGCTTCTAAATTAGCTGACCATTGTGCAAAAACGAAGTCCCATCAATCGCACTGATATGCAGCAACAAATCAAAAATATTAATGGCAAAATTCATACTATTATTTTGAAATATCAGTAACAGTCATAAGCTGTCATAACGTTAGCTGTTTGAAATAAGTGGGATTTTCCTTTCATGCATCTGTAAACACATGACGTGTGTATAAGAAGTGTGTATAGTTGTGCGTCATGATGTGGGAAAATAAACAGGGTGATGGAGGTGCGCGAACTCGGTCATAGTCTGGAAGGGGATATGTGTCCTAAAATGTTTGGAAATACCTGCACTTTGTCGTAGAATATAGCCGTTTATATATATATATATATATATATATATATATATATATATATATATATATATATATATATATATATATATATATATATATATATATATATATATAACCTCAGTGACTCAGCAGGAATACAGAACCCTAGCTACACCAGTGCCATCACTGAGTGGAAGACTCTTGCTGCTCCAGCACCAAAACCTAGTGTAGAACTGGCCTACAAATAGTCAAGTTAGGATGGCCCCATCGCTGAAAAGGTGCCTGACAACATGCTTAGGGCTGTAACATCAGACAGGGAGACTACATGTTTCCAAGCTGTGAGTGCACATCACTCTGGGGACTTCCTCCAAGCATTTCCCATTTCGGCAATGGGAACAAGCCTCGACCCTAAGACCCTCCGTATTGCAGTGGCTCTTCGCCTTGCTGCCCCAATTCACACGGAATATACGTGTATTTGCTTTGAAGCGCAAGCTGACCAATATGATCTTAACTGTTCCAAAACCAAGGGTTGGCATGCAAGACACAATGAGGTCAACATCATAAAGAGAACCCTTGCTACAGCTGGATGCCCAGCCGAGAGAGAGCCCCAATCACTAGCAGTCAATAATACCCACAACCCAGCAAACTGCCCCGACGGGATCACCATCTATCCTTGGAAGAATGGCAAGCTCTTAGCATGTGACTATACCTGTGTGTCGATGCTGGCTGACACCTACATCCATCACAGTGTCGGGCGACAGGGAGGAGCTGATGACCACAGGGAGGAGTACAAGATCGGCAAGTACAGAGACATAAGCCAACAGTATCAATTTGTCCCAGTGGGATAAGAGACCTTGGGATCATGGGGAAAAAATGCCACACGTTTCCTTAAAGAACTGGGTTCCAGACTCATCAACACCACCAGGGACCCAAGGGCAGCCACTTTAATGTTCCAGCACCTCAGCGTAGCCATCCAGAGGGGAAATGCATGCTGCATACTGGGCTCTCGTCTGGCATCGGAAGAGCTGGAGGAGATTAATAATCTTTGATATATTGTTCCAATGTATTCATGTTTGTGTTTTCTGTCAATGTATTCTGTCTATTAAGTCAATTAATAAAGTTCACATAGAATACAGAATGTAAGGGGTGGTAGGAGAAGAAAATACTCAAACAGCTCCAGGGAGAACCTCGAGTTTTCCCTGAAGTACCTTTATTCTCTTCTCTGAGGATGAGGGTCCCCAGCACAATTCGAGAGGTGGTACCTCCATATATATATATATATATATATATATATATATATATATATATATATATATATATGGAGGTACCACCTCTAGAACTTTGCTGGGGACCCTCATCCTCAGAGAAGACAATAAACGTACTTAAGGGAAAACTCGAGGTTTTCAAGATAAAACTTGCTATTTTGGCATGAATAGCAACGCTCTTCTTGCCGAATAAGGCAAGCGAAAATTTTGCAAAATCAATATAATCATAAATGTAATTTATGATCATAATTTACCAATTTCGGCAGCGGCGACATAATTACCTTTCATCTTAGGTATTGTATAACACACTGACCTGACACAGGTGTAAGATGACACACTGACCTGACACAGGTTTAAGATGATACTGACATACTGATACACACTGATGTGACACAGGTGTTTGATGACACATTCACCAACGCTGACCTGACATAAGTGCAAAATGAAACTAACATATAGAAACACATATTGAATTAACGTGTGTGTAGCGTGACACACTGACACAAACATTATGCTGATACATGTATAGCATAACACTGACAAACATTAAGCTGATACATGTTTAGCACAACACTGACACAAACATTAAGCTGATACATGTATAGCATAACACTGACACAAACATTATGCTGATACATGTTTAGCACAACACTGACAAACATTAAGCTGATACATGTTTAGCACAACACTGACAAACATTAAGCTGATACATGTTTAGCACAACACTGACACAAACATTAAGCTGATACATGTTTAGCACAACACTGACAAACATTAAGCTGATACATGTTTAGCACAACACTGACACAAACATTAAGCTGATACATGTATAGCATAACACTGACAAACATTAAGCTGATACATGTTTAGCACAACACTGACACAAACATTAAGCTGATACATGTATAACATAACACTGACAAACATTAAGCTGATACATGTTTAGCACAACACTGACACAAACATTAAGCTGATACATGTATAGCACAACACTGACAAACATTGCTGATACATGTTTAGCACAACACTGACACAAACATTAAGCTGATACATGTATGCATAACACTGACCAAACATTAAGACTGATACAGTTTAGCATATACTGACATTACTGATACATGATTAGCACACACTGACAAACATTGCTGAACATGTACCAACCTGACACAACATTAAGCTGATACATGATACATAACATTACAAACATTAGCTGATACTGTTAGCTAACACTGACAAACATTAGCTGATACATGTTAGCATAACACTGACAAACATTAAGCTGATACATGTTTAGCACAACACTGACACAAACATTAAGCTGATACATGTTTAGCACAACACTGACACAAACATTAAGCTGATACATGTATAGCATAACACTGACAAACATTAAGCTGATACATGTTTAGCATAACACTGACAAACATTAAGCTGATACATGTTTAGCACAACACTGACAAACATTAAGCTGATACATGTTTAGCACAACACTGACACAAACATTAAGCTGATACATGTATAGCATAACACTGACAAACATTAAGCTGATACATGTTTAGCATAACACTGACAAACATTAAGCTGATACATGTTTAGCATAACACTGACAAACATTAAGCTGATACATGTTTAGCATAACACTGACAAACATTAAGCTGATACATGTATAGCACAACACTGACAAACATTAAGCTGATACATGCTTAGCACAACACTGACACAAACATTAAGCTGATACATGTTTATCATAACACTGACAAACATTAAGCTGATACATGTTTAGCACAACACTGACACAAACATTAAGCTGATACATGTTTAGCATAACACTGACAAACATTAAGCTGATACATGTATTTGCACAACACTGACAAACATTAAGCTGATACATGTTAGCATAACACTGACAAACATTAAGCTGATACATGTATAGCACAACACTGACAAACATTAAGCTGATACATGTTTATCACAACACTGACAAACATTAAGCTGATACATGTTTATCATAACACTGACAAACATTAAGCTGATACATGTTTAGCACAACACTAGGTGACTACACTTACACAGACGCACACCTGACGCAGGTGTAGTACTGACATTACCACACTGACAATACTGATAATAACTCACTGACAATACTGATAATAACTCACTGACAATACTGATAATAACTCACTGACAATACTGATAATAACTCACTGACAATACTGATAATAACACACTGACAATACTGATAATAACTCACTGACAATACTGATAATAACTCACTGACAATATTGATAATAACTCACTGACAATACTGATAATAACACACTGACAATACTGATAATAACTCACTGACAATACTGATAATAACTCACTGACAATACTGATAATAACTCACTGACAATACTGATAATAATTCACTGACAATACTGATAATAACTCACTGACAATACTGATAATAACACACTGACAATACTGATAATAACTCACTGACAATACTGATAATAACTCACTGACAATACTGATACTAATTCACTGACAATACTGATAATAACTCACTGAGACCCACATATGACACATACCCATTGACACCTACTACATACTGACACCCGCACATTCACACCAAGATATTGAGACCAGCACACACACACACACACACACACACACACACACGCTACTGCTCACACCTATTCACACAAGTGACACTTGCACACTAACACATATACACAATGATGCACTGACACCCACCTACTCATATCAACACATCTAAACACTTACACAATAACACCAACAATGTATCATTTGTACAAAGGTACTACCTCACCCACAGTCCAAAGTCGTAAATATGGAATGAAAGTGTGTGGCTGAAGATGCCACACGAACGCATGCAGAGTTTTCTTGAACAAAATTATAACAGAATGGAATAAATTACCAGCTAATGTTGTCAGAGCAGACAACACAGTCGTTTAAGAACCAGCTGGACGAGCACTTTGCAAGTATAATATTCAACTAGATATAACGTCCCCTAGCGGGAAGGAGTTGCCAGAGTCTTCAGGACCAAATAAGTTACATTGGCCATAAGTGGCGAATGATTCCACGCCCTGCCTTGGTTTTGTGCGGGTGTGCTGGTGGCGCTCCCTGGCGGCAGCTAGAAGCAACGTCACTTTCAAACAATGGACGTCGGTTACAGGAGGAGAGTGAACACAGTGTGTGTTGACTTGGTCCAGGGTGCCATATATCCGTCTAATGCAGAGGTTCTACTGCCTGCAATACTACGAGACACTTTTTGATTATCGCATGAGGAGATTTATGGCATATCATTAAACGGTGCAAGGAGGATCTTCATCAAATTAGCTTGCACTGCAGCTTATCAACGAGTCGTTGATACATACCAGGAGAAAAAGGTAGTGGTACATCAAGGCCTAGAGGTATGTTTGAAAGATGTTTCTGCCACTTATAAGTGGATTAAAGTGTATAATGTGCCCTTTGAATCCGGACAAGAGGATATTAAAGATGTATTTAAGAGTTATGGCATAATACATGCTGTAAACATAGGACGCTGGCGTTTTAGAGAGAACATACTCCATCAAAATTTCCTTGAGGAAACCTATTCCCTCTTATGTACTTATGGAGAATTTTCGCACACAGGTGTACGTCACATACCCAGGGCAGGTGAGGACATGTCGACTGTGTGGAAAGCCGGGTCACTTGGCTGCTGAGTGTAGCCAAAGGAGAGAGGATTGGCGTCGAGGTGGAGCAGAGCAGCGACAGAGAAACGAAGTAAGGAATGTAACGAAGGATGGAACAGAAGGAGACATGGAGTGTGCGGCGATGCAGGGAGAAGAGAAGACATCATGGAGCGTGGAGGTGGACAGAGCGGAGATGGAGGAACAAAGGATGAGTGGGAAGAGCATGGAGGTGGAGGTGTCAGAAGGGGGAAAGACTGGGCCAGACACGGAAGAGGAAGATATAACTGGTCAGGAGGCTGAGATTTTGAGGGATCTCAATGAGATTCTTGAAGGTGAAGAGCTGACATTGGAGGGGTCAACCAGTGAGGTGTGTGGCATTGGGGTTCTGGAGCAGAACCAGGAACAGGTGGGTGGAGGTGAGGCAGCAGGCGAGGGGTGTGGTAAAGCTGTGTTTGATGTCATACAGGTGGAGGTGGAGGTGCACAATGAGCAGGTAAATGAGGACCAGAGAGACAGGGGAGAATCTAGGAAGAGAACTGGTGAGGAGGCTGGTAATGATGTCCTCACACCAGCACAGAGACCTGGTAAGAAAATTTGGTCTGAAGTTGTAGTAGGACAACAGACAAGAGCTAGAGGTAGTGGGGGTGATAAGGGTAAAGGGGGGATGGGAGGTGACAGGAAGGGTGGGAGAGGAGGGGTCACAGGTATAACTTTGGAGAGAAAACAACCGAAACCAAAAGGGAAACCTCAACCGTTACCTTCCGGTGTTTAAGTATGAACGTGAATGGCCTTAAAAATGAGGCCAAACGAAAGTGGGTAGAAGTGACATTGATTAGGTACAGGGTAGATATAGTGTTTATTCACGAGCACAATTATAGGTGTGGGTGGGATTTAAAGTTGAAAGGATATCAGTGTTTTGTGGGAGGTTCTGAGTTGTTCAAGGGGGGTGTGGTAGTGGGTATTAGGGACATGTGCCCTTTTGTCTTGCAGTCATGGGAAGAGGGAGAGGGGAGAGTGGTGAGGGTTGATGGTCAGTGGGGAGGTCCAGGTTAGTTTTATTGGAGTGTATATGCCGGCGATTTCGAATAATAGGGTCAAGGAAAAATTCGTGAGGGATGAATTAATTTATGCTTTCAGGGGTCTGCCGCAAATGTACTTCAAACGCGGTGGGACTGAACATATTTCCGTGGGTCCTTAGAGAGGGAGCAGAGATGCTTTGTGTTCCACTAACAACAATCTTCAACACATCCATTGAAACTGGGCAACTAAATGAGGTATGGAAGATGGCAAATGTAGTCCCAATTTTTAAGAAAGGAGACAAACACGAGGCATTAAACTACAGACCAGTGTCACTGAGTGGTGGAGTACCTAGAAAGGAACAAGCTTATAAATGACAACCAGCACGGTTTCATTGAAGGGAAATCCTGTCACAAACCTACTGGAGTTTTATGACAAGATAACGGAAGTAAGAATTGAGAGAGAGGGCTGAGTAGATTGCATTTTCTTGGACTTCTAGCAAAAGCTAGAGGATCAGGCATGCATAACAGGAAAAGCACTGCAATGGATCAGAGAATACCTGACAGGGAGGCAACAACGAGTCATGGTACGTGATAAGGTATCATAGTGAGCGCCTGTGACGATCGGGATTCCACAGAGGTCAGTCCTAGGACAAGTACTGTTTTTGGTATATATGTGAATGACGTAACGGAAGGGATAGCCTCAGAAGCGTCCATGTTTGCAGATGATGTGAAGTGTATGAGGAGAACTAAATTGGATGATTATCAGGCAGGACTATAAAGGGACCTGGACAGACTGCAAGCCTGGTCCAGCAAATGGCTCCTGGAATTTGACCCCGCCAAATGCAAAGTTATGAAGATCGGGGAAGGGCAAAGAAGACCGCAGACAGAGTATAGTCTTGGTGGCCAAAGACTGCAAACCTCACTCAGTGAAAAGAATCTGGGGTGAGTATAATACCGAGAACATTTCATGAAGCACACAACCAGATAACTGCATATTGGAGCCTGGCAAACCGAAGAATTGCGTTCCGACACCTCAGTGACGAATCGTTCAAGACTGTACACCGTGTACGTCAGGCCCATACTGGAGTATGCAGCACCAGTTTGGAACCCACACCTGGTCAAGCACGTCAAGAAATTAGAGAAAGTGCAAAGATTTGCAACAAGACTAGTGCCGGATCTCAGGGAAATATTCTACGAAGAAAGGTTAAGAGAAATCAGCTTGACGACACTGGAGGACAGGAGGGTTAGGGAGACATGATAACGACATATAAAATACTGCGAGAATTGACAAGTTGAACAAATACAGGATGTTCCAGAGATGGGACAGAGAAACAAGGGGTCACAATTGGAAGCTAAAGACTCAGTTGAGTCAAAAAGATTTTAGAAAGTATTTCTTCAGTCACAGAGTTGTCAGGAAGTGGAACAGTCTGGAATGTGACGTAGTGGAGGCAAGAACCATACAGTTTTAAGACGAGGTTTGATAAAGCTCATGGAGCAGGGAAAGAGAGGACCTAGTAGCAAACAGTTAAGAGGCGGGGCCAGAAGCTATGAATCGACCCATGCTACCACAATTAGGTGAGTACATACCATCATACACTGACACCCACACACATACCACCACACACTGACCCCACACACATTCCACACTGACACCCAAACACACATTCTGCCACACACTGACACCTATTCAATGACCTCCACACACTGACCCTTATTCAGTGACCCCCACACACTGACCCTATTTAATGACCCAACACACACTGACCCCTATTCAATGACCCCCACACAGACCCACACACTGATCCCCACACACTAATCCCCACAAACTGACCCCACACACTGACCCCCACACACTAACTCCCGCTGACTGACCCACCACACACTGACCCACCACACACTGACCCATCACACACTGACCCATCACACACTGACCCATCACACACTGACCCATCACACACTAACCTACCACGCACTGACCCATCACACACTGACCCATCACACACTGACCCATCACACACTGACCCATCACACACTGACCTACCACGCACTGACCCCCACACACGGAAAACTATACACTAACCTATCTCACACTCACCCACCACACTCACCCACCACACACTGACCCACCACACAATGACACCCACACAATGACCCACCACACAATGACCCACCACACAATGACCCACAACGCACAGACACCAACTCACACAGACACACTGACTGACACACAATAACAGACTCTCTCCCTCACACTTAAATACTGACAAGGGAGCCGGTAATTTGACTTCTCACCACCATCATTGTGCCACCCTCTCTGTAATACTACCACCAACACCATTGTACCACCGCCACTATTGTACCACCCTCTATATTAACACCCCTAAAATTATACCACCCACTCTGTACCACCAACATCACTACAACAGTGGCTCGTGGCCTGGTTGTTAAAGCTCTCGCTTCACAAACTGAGTGTCTGGGCTCGATTCCCGGCAAGGGTAGAAACATTGGGCGTGTTTCCTTACACCGGTTGTCTATGTTCACCCACCATAAAATGGGTACCCGGGTATTAGTCGACTAGTGTGGGTTGCATCCTGGGACAAAATTGACCTAATTTGCCCGAAATGCCAATGTACAACTTTTTCTCCAACACCACCATTGTAGCACCATTGTAAAACCCTCTCTATACCAACAAAAACATTGTACCACCCTATCTGTACCACAACCACTACAACTGTACACCACAATTGCACCACTGTACCACCACCACTACCATTCCACAACCCTCTCTGTACCACTATCTCTACCATAGTACCACCCTCTCTGTACCACCACCACTACCATAGTACCACCCTCTTACCACCACATGCCACTGTATCCACCTCAGTCCCACCCCGCTCAGTGTCCACCTCTGTCCACCACCACCTCTGTACCTGGTCACCCTGTCCACCTCTGTCACCCTCCGTGCCACCTCGTCACCTCGTGTCCACCCTCCGTGCCACCTCTGGTCCCACCTGTTGCCACCTCTGTGTCCACCCTTGTCCACCATCATTGACACCTTCGTGCACCATCACTACGACTGCAGTACTATCTCTGTACCACAATCACCACCATTGTACCACCCTTTCTGCAGCACCAGCAACATTGTACCACCCTCTATGCACTACCACCAGCATTATACCACCCACTCTGTACCACCACCATTGTACCACTTCTGTACCACCACCACTATTGTACCACGTCTATGCACCACTACCAATATACCACCACTCTATACCACCACCAAAACCATTGTACCACCCACTCAGTACCACCACCAACATTATACCAACCATTCTGCACCAATACCACCACCATTGTACCATCCACGCTGTACCACCACCATTGTACCACCACAAAGTGGTTGATGGTTGTATCAACACAACCATCAACATTGTAACACCCTCTCTTTACCACCAATGTGCCAACCCCTCTGTACCACTACCACCATTGAACTACCTCCGTACCCACCACAACCACCATTGTACCACCATCTCTGTTCTACAACCATCATTGTACCACACTGTACCATACCACCATTGTACTACCCTCTCTGTAACACCACCACTATCATTGTAACACCTCTGCGCCGCCACCACCATTTTACAACTTTCTCTGTACCCACCACCATTGTACCAACTTCTCTGTACCATCTCCACCACCATTGTAAAAACCTCTCTGTACCAAAACCACAATTGTACAGCCCACTCTGTATCACGACCACCACCACTGTACCACCCTCTCTGACCACCACTAGCATTTTACCACCCTCTCTGTACCACCAACACCCTTGTACCACTCTCTACCACCACCATTGGACCACCCTCTGCATCGCCACCACCATTGTACAACCTCTGTACCACCAGCATTGTATCACCCTCTCTGCACCATCACCATTGTACCACCCCCTCTGCACCACCACCACCATTGTACCACCTCTGTGCCACCACCACCACTATTGTACCACCTCTGTGCCACCACCACCACTATTGTACCACGCTCTTTTCGCCACCACCACAATTGTTCTACCCTCTGCACAACCACCACCACCACCATTGTACCACATTCTTTGTACCACCACCATTGTTCCACCCACTCTGTACCAACTCCACCATTGTACCAACACCACTGTACCACCCTCTCTGTATCACCACAACCATCACCATAACTTAACACCCTCTATGACCACCACATGTCAACCCTCGACCACACCACATTGTACACCCACCCACCACCACATTGTACCACCATTTGCACAACACATTGTACCACACTGCACCACACCAACATTGTACACCTACACACCACCAATTGTACCACCCTATCTGCACCCCACCACTTTACAATTTCATTGTACCCAGCAACACCACTTGTCACCTATCTGCACCCCCCTGCCACTACCACCTCATTGAACCACCCTCTCTGCAGTTCCAACAACCTTGTACCACTTTCTCTTCACCACCACCAGCATTGTACCACCCTCTCTGCACCGCCACCAACACTGTATCCCCCTCTCTGCACTACCACCGACACTGTACCACGCTCTGTTCATCACCAACATTGTACCACCTTCTCTGCACCTCCACATACATTGTACCACCCTCTCGGCACCAACACCAACATTGTACCGCTCAGCCCCACAAACAACATTGTACCACATCCGCTGTAATACAACCTACTTTGTACCACCCTCTCTGCACCACCACTCTCATTGTACCACCCATTCTGCACCATCATTGTACCACCCTCTCTTCACCACCACCAACATTGTACTACCCTCTCTGCATCACTTCCAACATTGTACAACTATCTGTTCACCACAGACATTGTACCACGCTCTGCACCACCAACACTGTAGCACACAATCTGCACCAACACCAACATTGTACCACACTTTCTACCACCAACGTTGTACCACCGTCTCTGCACAATCACCTACATTGTACCACCCTCTCTGCACCACCACCAACGTTGTACCACTGTCTCTGCACCACCACTATTGTACCATTCTCTCTGCACCACCACCAACATTGTGCCACCCTCTCTGCACCACCACAAACATTGTACCCCTGTCTCTGCACCACCACTATTGTACCATCCTCTCTGCACCACCACCAAAATTGTGCCACCCTCTCTGCACCACCACCAACATTGTACCACTGTCTCTGCACCACCACTGTTGTACCATCCTCTCTGCACCACCACAAACATTGTACCACACTCTCTGCCCCACCACCACCATTGGACTACACTTTATGTACCACCTCCTACACTGAACCACCCTCTCCATACCACCACCAAGATTGAACCACCCTAACTCTTCCACCACTAACATTGTACAACACTCTCTGCACCACCACCATTGTACTATGATCTCTGTACTACCACCAACGTTGTACTACCCTCTCTGCATCAAGCACCTGACCACCAACTTGACCTTGCACCACCAACACTCTGCACCACCACCAACATTGTACCACTCTGCACCACCACCAACATTGTACCACTCTGCACCACCACCAACATTGTACCACTCTGCACCACCACCAACATTGTACCACTCTGCACCACTACCAACACTGCACAACTCTGCACCACCACCAACACTGCACAACTCTGCACCACCACCAACATTGCACAACTTTGCACCACCACCAACATTGCACAACTCTGCACCACCACTACCGTTGTACCACCCTCTCTGCACCTACTCCAAGACTGTACCACTCTGCACCACGAACATTGTATCACTTTGCACTACCACAAACATTGTACAACTCTGCACCAACGTTGTACCACTCTGCACCACGAACATTGTTCCACTCTGCACCACAACCAAGATTGTACCACTGCACCACCACCAAGATTGTACCACTCTACACCACTACCAAGATTGTACCACTCTGCACCACCACCAAGATTGTACCACTCTGCACCACCACCAAGATTGTACCACTCTGCACCACCAACGTTGTACCACTCTGCACCACCAACGTTGTACAACTCTGCACCACCAACGTTGTACCACTCTGCACCACCACCAACGTTGTACCACTCTGCACCACCACCAACGTTGTACCACTCTGCACCACCACCAACGTTGTACCACTCTGCACCACCACCAACATTGTACTACACTCATTATGTCAGAACTCATCTGCGCCTTTGTATCTCTAACTTTACCAAAACCTTTGTTCCTCCATCCCCACCACCATCTCTGACTCTTCCTTCTTTCTCAAGTACTCTTTAATTTCATTTTCCTTGTATCTCACTGTCTGTCTGTCTGTGTCTGTCTGTCTCTGTCTGTCTCTCTGTCTGTCTCTCTCTATCTCTCTCTACGTATCTTTGTCTCTCATTACCCCTCCTCTTATCTCTCTTCCAGCACATTTGTACCTCTCTCCACCACCAACCTACTTTCTACCTCCCTCCACCACTATCCTTGTAACTCCCTTTCTCCACCACCACCCTATACTTCCCTTTCCCCACCACCACCCTATACTTCCCTTTCTCCACCACCACCCTATACTTCCCTTTCTCCACCACCACCCTATACTTCCCTTTCCCCACCACCACCCTCATACTTCATTTTCTCGTCAACTACCACCTTCATATCTCCCTCTCTGCACCACCTTCATATCCTTCCCTCTCTGCACCACCTTCATATCTCCCTCTCTGCACCACCTTCATATCTCCCTCTCTGCACCACCTTCATATCTCCCTCTCTGCACCACCTTCATATCTCCCTCTCTGCCCCACCTTCATATCTCCCTCTCTGCCCCACCTTCATATCTCCCTCTGCCCACCTTCATATCTCCTCTCTGCCCCACCTTCATTTTCTCCTCTCTGCCCCCCCTTCATATTCCTCTCTGCCCCACCTTCATATCTCCTCTCTCTCCCACCTTCATATCTCCTCTCTGCCCCACCTTCATTTTCTCTCTGCCCACCTTCATATCTTCCTCTCTGCTCCCACCTTCATATCTCCTCTCTGCCCCACCTTCATATTCCTCTCTGCCCCTATCCTTCATATATCCCTCTCTGCCCCACCTTCATATTCCTCTCTGCCCCACCTTCATATCTCCCTCTCCCTGCTCTCCCACCTCATATCTCCTCTCTGCCCCACCTACATATCTCCCTCTCTGCCCCACCTCATATCTCCTCTCTGCCCCACCTTCATATCTCCTCTCTGCCCCACCTTATATCTCCTCTCTGCCTCCACCTTCATATCTCCCTCTCTGCCCCACCTTCATATCTCCCTCTCTGCCCCACCTTCATATCTCCCTCTCTGCCCACCTTCATATCTACCTCTGCCCCACCTTCATATCTCCTCTCTGCTCACCTTCATATCTCCTTCTGCTCCACTTCATATCTCCCTCTCTGTCCCACCTACATATCTTCCTCTCTGTCCCACCTTCATATCTTCCTCTCTGTATCACCTTCATATCTCCCTCTCTGCTCCACCTTCATATCTTCCTCTCTGCCCCACCTTCATATCTTCCTCTCTGTCCCACCTTCATATCTCCCTCTCTGAACTACCTTCATATCTTCCTCTCTCCATCACCATCCATTACCTCCCTCTTTCCACCACACTCATATTTCATTGTTTCCACCACCTCTTATCTCTCTCTCTCTCTCTCCTCACCACAGTATCACAATATTCATATCTCCATCTTTCCTGCACCACCCACCTCTCTCCAACACTATCCTCATCTCTCCTCCCCAACAACACCCACATGCCTTCCTCTCTACAACACATCCACAACTCGTTCTCTCCCTCACAATCATCATATCTTCCTCTATACACTTCCACACTATAATTACTCGGAATAACTACCACCCTCATAACTACTCTGAACAACTACCACCCTCACAACTACTCTGAATAACTACCACCCTCACAACTACTCTGAACAACTACCACCCTCATAATCTACTCCCTCTGAAAACTACCACCTCATAACTACTCTGAACAACTACCACCCTCATAACTACTCTGAACAACTACCACCCTCATAACTACTCTGAACAACTACCACCCTCATAACTACTCTGAACAACTACCACCCTCATAACTACTCTGAACAACTACCACCCTCACAACTACGCTGAACAACTACCACCCTCATAACTACTCTGAACAACTACCACCCTCATAACTACTCTGAACAACTACCACCCTCATAACTACTCTGAACAACTACCACCCTCACAACTACTCTGACACTCCCCTCAATCTCTGCACCACTCATCTCTCTGACACTCACTCAATCTCTCTCTACCCACACTCTCTGAACAACTACCACCCTCACAACTATTCTGAACTACCACCACCCTCATAACTATTCTGAACAACTACCACCCTCATAACTACTCTGAACAACTACCACCCTCACAACTATTCTGAACAACTACCACCCTCACAACTATTCTGAACAACTACCACCCTCATAACTATTCTGAACAACTACCACCCTCATAACTACTCTAAACCATCGTCTTCATAACTCTCTCTAAACCACCATCACCTCTTTCTCCATCACCCCTTTATCTATCTCCACCATCACCTCTTTATCTTTCTCTCCATTACCCCATCATTTCTCTCTCGACCATCACCCCCTTATCTCCAACTCTCTATCAACACACATGTATCTCCCCCCTCCACCAACACCCATGTATATCCTCTCTCCAACTCCTTCCGTATATCTCCCTCTAACCACCAATGTTTCCATCTCTCCCTCTCTTTATCCACCAGATCCAGCACCATCTCTCCCTCTCTCCACCAGAACCACCACCATCTCTCCCTCTCTCTCTCCACCAGAACCACCATCATCTCATTTCGTTCTCTCTGCCACTATCTCCATATCTCTATTTACTACCATACTTGTATCACTCTCTCTCACCTAACTCCTTCATATCTCCCTCTATCTCACCTAACACCTTCATATCTCCCTCTATCTCACCTAACACCTTCATATCTCCCTCTATCTCATCTAACTCCTTCATATCTCCCTCTATCTCACCTACCTCCTTCATATCTCTTTCAATCGTCACAATCCTCATATGTTCTTCTCTTCACCACCACCACCTTCAAATGTCCCTCTCCACCACCTATATATCTCCATCTCTCTTCCAACTCCCTCGCACCTTTCTTTCTCCACCACCACAACCTCAATATCTCTCTCTTCGTCTCCAACAGCAAAACCATATCTCCTTTTCTCCACCATTACCCATTACTTACCATCACCATCAACCTTGTATCTCGCTTCACCACCACCCACATATCTACTATCACCCTCATATCTCCCTCTCTCAACCACCACCCTCATTTCTCCCTCTTTCCACCACCTCTCTCATTTCTCCCTCTTTCCACCACCTCTCTCGTTTCTCCCTCTCTTCTTCACCACCCTTATATCTCCCTCTCTGAACCACCACCATCAAATCTTCCTCACTTCTCTACCATCCTCATATCTCCCTTTGTCAATCAACACCTTCATATCTCCCTCTTTCCACCTCTCTCTCTCTCTCTCTCTCTCTCTCTCTGCACCACCAGAACAATCTCCATAGTCTTTTTTTTTTTACACAGGGTTTTACTAACTTTATTTACAAGCTATATCAGCTAATTTTAAGGACATTTTGTTATGAGACATACGAATAGGGAACAGGATTAAGTTGGAGTCATCTTTGTGCCAGAGATTTCATTTGATCATCTGAATATCTTTCGTTGGTGTCATAGTGTTGTACGACCATGTTCAGACTCGAGTCCTCCTTGGAAAAAATTATCTCATATGAAGTGATGTTGAGGAGAAGGTTACAGTCAGGGTATAGTTGCTGTTTGCTGCCCGTCTTGTGGTGTAGAAGCTCACTTCTCGCTGTCCTCGGAATGGAGCCAAGTGTGGTACTTTGACAATGGTGGCCTTGTATATAACAATAAGGCCACTCACATCCCTCCTGTGTTGAAAGTTCTGCTGAAATGACAGATCTGTCCAGGCGAGAGATGAGCCGTCTTGCTATGTTCTCTATTCTGTCATGTAGCAGATAAGACAGTGGGGGGGGGCAGGCAGTCCACGAAAGTGGAGCATACTCAAGGTGTGAGCATACTTGTGCCTCGTACAAATTCTTGCAGCCTCTACTGTCGAGCAGATACCAGATACGTCTAAGTGCTGTAAGCTTCCTGGCAGTTTTGTTTGCAAGATTTACAACGTGGTTCTTCATAGTCAGTTTGGAGTCGAATTTCATGTCACTAATTAATGGTCCAAGTTGGACCAAAACGTCGTCATAGGTTTCGTTCTCCCATGTGCTGGTTATTTGTGTATTGTTCCAGTCACGATATTGTGACACTGTTCTTCACCTCAAGAATATCAACTTCATGTCCTTCATCTCTCTCTGTCTGTCTGTCTGTCTCTCTCTCTCTCTTTCTTTCCAGCACCTACTTCATATCTCCCACTCTCGACCCCCAGCAAGTACATACTGACCCCCCATACAATTACCTACTGATTCCCTTATAAATGCCTACTGCCTAACTTTCTTTGCCTTCCATCAGACTTTCAGCACCTACTGCCCCACTTTCAGTGCCTACTGTCAGACTTTCAGTGCCTACTGTCAGACTTTCAGTGCCTACTGTCAGACTTTCAGTGCCTACTGTCAGACTTTCAGTGCCTAC
Organism: Cherax destructor; assembly: GCA_009830355.1. Taxonomy (NCBI): domain Eukaryota; kingdom Metazoa; phylum Arthropoda; class Malacostraca; order Decapoda; family Parastacidae; genus Cherax; species Cherax destructor. Next base: position 30,639 of record WNWK01012445.1, on the reverse strand, counting down.
TGTCAGACTTTCAGTGCCTACTGTCAGACTTTCAGTGCCTACTGTCAGACTTTCAGTGCCTACTGTCAGACTTTCAGTGCCTACTGTCAGACTTTCAGTGCCTACTGTCAGACTTTCAGTGCCTACTGTCCGACTTTCAGTGCCTAGTGTCCCACTTTCAGTGCCTAGTGTCCCACTTTCAGTGCCTAGTATCCCAGTGCCCAAGGGCCAGACTAGTGGAAGTTCGTGTTCGTAAAGAACTGCAAAAAACCCTTTCACATAAATTAAGGATGCTATAGAGAGGGAGCCTGGACACGGGTGTTATCCCACAGTCACTAAAAAGTGATATAGCCCAACTCCATGTACATGGCAGCAAAGCAATAGCAAAGAATCATAGATCGACAGCTCTAATGTTCCACAATATAAAAATTTTTGTAAGATTTTCTAAGAAGCATGATGGCTAGCCATTTGAGTTACCCAACAACTGCACAACCTATTGCAACATGGATTTAGAGCAGGTCACTCTTGCCTCTCGCAACTACTGGACCACTATCACAGTCTTGGATGCACTGGACGACAAACAGAATGCAGAAGCCTGCGACGAATGCGATCATGGTGTAACAGTGCACAAAATGGGTACTAAAAGAAAAACTGGAAAAGGGGGTAGATGTATCTACAACTTTCTAACCAATAGAACACAGAGTATTGGTAATCAAAGTTAACTAGGAGGCTGCTACAGTGAAAAGCTCTGTTACACACTATACTCAGCCCCATCCAGTTTCTCATCTTCATGTCAGACACACAGTCATGTAAACCATTGCACTGTGTCTTGTTTTGGAGACAATACAAGTGTCATCCACTGAGGATACAGTAAATTTCCAAGCAGATATAAACCAATTTTTCCGATGGTCTACGGAAAACTATATAATATAAATGATAAATTTCATTTACTCCGTTACAGAAAACTTGAGGTAATAATTGCTAGAACGCAATATAGTACAAACTCTAACCCACAATAGAGCGAAAAGCCAATGTGAAGGAACTGGGAGTGTTAATATAAGAAGATCTTACTTACAGGGATCAAAACAGTGCAAAAGGTGATCCTTTTCGTGTCACTTGTTCTCTCTAGGCTGGAATACTGTTGAAGATTGAGACACTTATGCAACATATGGGAATCTTTATTAAGGAAACGTTTCGCCACAGTGGCTTCATCAGTACAATACAAAGCAGAAAGGTGTAAGGAGAGGAGAAGTTTGAGGTAATCAGTCCCTCGGCCTGGAGTCGATGTGTTCAGTCCATCAATCTTGTAGAAAGTAGAGCATAGAGCCGTAGAAGTGGCTTATATACTGTAGTCAGGTGAGGTGAAGCAGGAGGAGGCGGGGTCATAGTGGTACCATCCACTAGTCGAAGTAGGTCTTCGTCCAAAGGTTGGACAAGTATTGAACAGTATTCAACTCGTTGGAATACTGTTGTACACTAACAACCCCATTCAAGGCAGGTGAAATCGCAGCTAGAGAATGTACAGAAAACTTTCACTGCGTATATAAGTTCAGTCAAGCACCTTAATTACTGGAATCATGTGAATTCCCATTACCCGTTCTTCCTGGAACGCAAGTGAGAAAGATACTTCAAAATCTACACCTGGAAAATTCAAGAGGGACTGGTCCCCAATCTGCACACAGAAATCACTCACTACGGAAACAAAAGATTAGGCAGACGGTTCAACATACCTAGAATAAAAAGCTAGAATTTCATGAGTACACTAAGAGAAAACACAGTAAGTGTTTGGGACTCATAACTGTTCAACAGTCTCCCACCATACGTAAGGGAAATTACCAATAGACCCCTGGCTGTCTTAAACACGGAACTAGACAGATACCTAAAGTCAATGCCTGATCAGTCAGGCTGTGGTTCGAACATAGAATTGCGTGCATCCAGCAGTAACAGCCTGGTTGATCAGGCCCTGATCCACTGAGAGGCCTGGTCAAGGACTGGGCATTGCTTCACGGAACGACTTCTAGGCAGACTCCAAGAAGGTGATGTCCCACTTTCAGTGCCTACTGTCCCACTTTCAGTGCCTACTGTCCCACTTTCAGTGCCTACTGTCCCACTTTCAGTGCCTACTGTCCCACTTTCAGTGCCTACTGTCCCACTTTCAGTGCCTACTGTCCCACTTTCAGTGCCTACTGTCCCACTTTCAGTGCCTATGCCACTTCAGTGTCTGTCCCACTTTCAGTGCCTACTGTCCACTTTCAGTGCCTACTGTCCACTTTCAGTGCCTCTGTCCCACTTTCAGTGCCTCTGTCCACTTCAGTGCCTGTCCCACTTTCAGTGCCTCTGTCCCACTTTCAGTGCCTCTGTCCCACTTTCAGTGCCTCTGTCCTCAGTCCTTTCACTTTCAGTGCCTACTGTCCCACTTTCAGTGCCTCTGTCCCACTTTCAGTGCCTCTGTCCACTTTCAGTGCCTACTGTCCCACTTTCAGTGCCTACTGTCCCACTTTCAGTGCCTACTGTCCCACTTTCAGTGCCTACTGTCCCACTTTCAGTGCCTACTGTCCCACTTTCAGTGCCTACTGTCCCACTTTCAGTGCCTACTGTCCCACTTTCAGTGCCTACTGTCCCACTTTCAGTGCCTTCTGTCCCACTTTCAGTGCCTCTGTCCCACTTCAGTGCTCTGTCCCACTTTCAGTGCCTACTGTCCCACTTTCAGTGCCTCTGTCCCACTTTCAGTGCCTACTGTCCACTTTCAGTGCCTCTGTCCACTTTCAGTGCCTACTGTCCCACTTTCAGTGCCTACTGTCCCACTTTCAGTGCCTACTGTCCACTTTCAGTGCTCTGTCCACTTCGTGCCTCTGTCCCACTTTCAGTGCCTACTGTCCCACTTTCAGTGCCTACTGTCCCACTTTCAGTGCCTCTGTCCATTTCAGTGCCTACTGTCCACTTTCAGTGCCTAGCTGTCACTTTCCAGTGTCCCAATTGAAACTTTCAAGTTTCATGTGAATAATGTTCCATTAATAAATGCCAAATCTTTTTCAAGTATTTGTGTACTCTGTCATTCCATGAATGCATTTATTGACCAATCGTCATCCTAATGCCCCTCCTTTAGTGCAACTCTCCACATTGAGTGCATCCTCCCTCCCTACGAGTGTCTACACTGCCACAGTTAGTGTCTACACTTTCAGTGTCTACATTTTAACAGTGTCTACACTCTCACAATCAGAGTCTACACTCTCACAATCAGAGTCTACACTCTCACAATCAGAGTCTACACTCTCACAATCAGAGTCTACACTCTCACAATCAGAGTCTACACTCACAATCAGAGTCTACACTCTCACAATCAGAGTCTACACTCTCACAATCAGGGTCTACACTCTCACAATCAGGGTCTACACTCTCACAATCAGGGTCTACACTCACACAATCAGGGTCTACACTCACAATCAGGGTCTACACTCACAATCAGGGTCTACACTCACAATCAGCGTCAACACACTGACAATCAGCGTCAACACTGTGTCTACACTCCCACAGTTACTGACTGTGGGAGTGTAGGCACTCCCACAATCAGTGTCTACACTCCCACAATCAGTGTCTACACTCCCACAATCAGTGTCTACACTGCCATAATCAGTGTCTACACTCCCACAATCAGTGTCTGCACTACTACCATGAATGGGTGTGGATACATATTCCTTCCAGCAAGTTGCTGTGTTGCATCAAGCAACACAGCAACTTGCTGTGTTGCATCATGCAACACAGCTCAGCTTTGTCAATAATCAAAGAACGAAGAAAACGAGGTTAACACTATATTACACTGAGGTTTACACTACGCTGACGTTAACACTATATTACAATGAGGTTAACACTACACTACACTGAGATTAACACTATACTAAACCGAGGTTAACACTACACTAAGGTTAACACTACACTACACTAAGGTTAACACTATATTACACTGAGGTTAACACTACACTACACTGAGATTAACACTACACTACACTGAGGTTAACACCACACTACACTTCACTAAGCTTAACACCACATTGACTACACTGAGGTTAACACCACACTACACTTCACTAAGCTTAACACCACATTGACTACACTGAGGTTAACACTACACTACACTGAGGTTAACACCACACTACACTTCACTAAGCTTAACACCACATTGACTACACTGAGGTTAACACTAAACTACACTGAGGTTAACATCACATTAACTACAGTGAGGGTAATCCCACACAACTCTACAATACAATGAGGTTAACACCACATTGACTACACTAAATTAACACCACACTACACTTCCCTGAGGTTAACACCAGACTACGATACCTTCAGGCTAACACCACACTACCCTACTCTCTGGTTAACACCACACTGCACTACCCTCAGGTTAACACCACGCTACACTGAGGCTAATACCACATTTCAACATTAAGGTTAACACAACACGACACTACACTGAGGTTAACACCAAACTATCCTACACTGACGTTAGCACCACACTACACTACAGTAAGGTTAACACTGCACTACACTATATTGAGGTTAACACTACACTATATTGAGGTTAACACTACTACGCTGAGGTAACAAAAAATTACACTTCGCTTTGGTTAACATCACACTACCTTACGCATTGGTTAACACCACATTACACTACCGTTTGGTTAACACTACGCTATACAACACTTTGGTTAACACCACACTACACTAACCTCTGGTTAACACCACGCACTACTATAAGGTTAACACCACACTACACTACCCTCTGGTTAACACCTCACTACATTACACTGAGGTTAACGCGACACTACACTACCCTAGGGTTAACACGTTATTACACTACCCTCTGGTTAACACATCTCTACACTATACTGAGGTTAACACCCCACTATACTTCCATGAGGTTAACACCACATTATACTTCCATGAGGTTAGCACCACACTTCACTGAGGCTAACACCACACTACAATATGGTTTACACTACACTGAGGTTAACACCATGCTACACTAAACTACAGTGTGGTTAACACCACACTACACTGAGGTTAACACCACACTACACCACGTGATATTAACACAACACAACACTTGCCTGATGTTAACGCAACACCGCACTACACTGAGGTTAACACTCAACTACGCGTCCCAGACCTAACACTACTCATCTCTAATGATGACACCACACTATTCATCTCTAATGCTAACACGACACTACTCAGCTCTAAGGCTAACACCACACTACTCATCACTAATGATAACACCACACTACTTATCTCTAATACTGACACCACACTACTCAGCTCTAATGCTGTCACCACACTACTCAGCTCTTGTACTGACTCCACACTACTCATTACTCAAGTTAACATGTGCCTTCACTGAAGTTAACATTAAACATACCTTCTCAGAAATTAAGACAAGACCTGCCCATAACCACTACCACCATCACTTTAACCATAAAAAAAACATTACCAATGTCACTTTAACCATAAGCAAAACTACCACCAAAACCATTATGACCATCACAACTACCAACAGCAGTAATACCACCAGCACCACAACCATCAACACCACTACAACAAATACCACTACTACCAGCACCACTACTACTACCAATAGCACCACTATCACCAACACCACTATCACCAACATTACTGCTAGTACCACTACCACCAAAAACACTATTAACATCAACACAACCACCAACAACACTACGACCAGCACAACTACCAACACCACTACCATCATCACATTCACAACACCACGACAACCAGAATCAGTACCACCAACAACTCTACCACCAACATCACTACAACCAACGACACTACCACCTACAACACTACCATCAATAATAGTACCACAATCAACACTACCACGAACACTACCCCTAAGAACGCTACTACCGCCAACACTAACTACAACACTTCCACCAACAACAATTACACCAACAGCGGTAACACCAACAACACTACCAACAACAACATTACCACCAAAAACACTACCACCAACAACACTACCAAAAACATTACCACCAATAACACCTCCACCAATAGCATTACCACCAACAGTTCCACCATCACTACCACCAACAGCATAGCCACCAACAGCAGTACCAACAACACAACCACCAACAACACTTCCACCAACAACACTACCACCAACAATTCCACCAACATCACTACCACCAACAGCATAACCACCAACAGCAGTGCCAACTACACAACCACCAACAAGACTTCCACCAACATCACTATCACCAACAGCTGTATCACCAACAACATTACCACCAACATTACCACCAGCGATACTACCTCCAACAACATTACCACCAACAGCACTACCACCAATAACACTACCACCAACATTACCACCAACAACACTTCCACCAACAGCAGAACCACCAACAGCAATACCTACAACAGAAGTACCAACAACACAACCACCAACAAGACTTCCACCAAGATAACTATCACCAACAGCTGTATCACCAACAACATTACCACCAACAATACTACCTCCAACAGCACTACCACCAACAGCACTACCACCAACAGCACTACCACCAACAACATTATCACCAACACTTCCACCAACAGCACTACCACCAACAGCACTACCACCAACAGCACTACCACCAACAACATTATCACCAACACTTCCACCAACAGCACTACCACCAACAACACTACCACTAACAGCACTACCACCAACAGTACTACCACCAACATTACCACCAACAACACTACCAAATGTAGTTCACCAACACTACCACCAACAGTACTACAAGTACCAACAACATCACTACGACCAACAACACTGCCACTAACAGCACTACCTAACAGCACTACCACTAACAGCACTACCACCAACAACACTACCAACAGCACTACTTCCACAGCATTACCACCAACACTACCACAATCAACATCACCAACAATACTACCACCAACAACTCTACCACCAACAACACTACCACCAATAACACTACCACCAACAGCATTACCACCAATAACACTACCACCAACAACACAACCACCAACACTACCACCAACAGCACTACCAACAACACTCCCAAGCACAACACTACTACCAACACAACCACCAACAACTCTACCACTAAGAACACTTCAACCAGTAACACTAACTATACCACCAACAATACATTCACAACACTTCCAATAACAACATTACAACCAAGACCAATACCACATGTTCACCAATAACACTACCACCAACAACACTACCACCAACAACAATACAACCAATTACACTACCAGCAACACTACTACCAAAAACACTACCATTAAAGCCATCACCATCAACGCTACCACCAGCAATACTACCACCAACAATATTACCACCAATATAACTACCACTAACACCACTACCACCAACATCACCAACACTATTACCATCATCACCACTACCATTAACAGCACTACCACCAGCACCAATCTCATCAACACCACTACCAGCAACAATACTGTCATTAACAATACTACCTCAATCAACACTACCACAAACAACACTACCACTACCACCAAAGACACTACCCAGCGAGGGTAGAAACACTGGGAGGTGTTTCTTTACACCGGTTGTCTATGTTCACTCATCAGTAAAATGGGTACCTGGTGTGGGTCGCATCCTGGGACAAAACTGACCTAATTTGCCCGAAATGCTCAGCATAACAAGCGGCTTTCTATATAGTAGTATGTCACTGATGCATAAATGTACTTGTAGTAAATAAAGATATTAGTATATTATATTATTATAAATGACAATCCCAACAACACTACCACCAACAACACTACCACCAACAACACAACCAGTAACAATACTACCACCAACGACACTTCCACCAACACTACCAACAACACTACCACCAACGTCACTACCTCCAGCACTACCAAAAACATCACTACCAACAACACAACAACCACAATCATTACCTCCAACAACAATACCACCAGTAACACTACCACCAACAACAATACCACCACCAACTCATACCAAAAAACAGTGCCACCAATACCATCACCATCAACACTACCATCAACAACAGTACCACTACGAGCATTACCACCAGCAATACTACCACCAACATTATTACCACCAATATAACTCCACTAACACCACTACCACCAACACTACAAACACCAACACTACAAACACCAACACTACAAACACCAACACTACAACACTACAATCACCAACACTACAATCACCAACACTACAAACACCAACACCACAAACACCAACACCACTAAAACCAACACCAACACTATTACCATCAACACCACTACGACTAAAAAGACTACCACAAGCACCACTCTCACCAACAACACTACCACCAACTCTACCACAAACAACATTACTACAAAGAACACTACCACCAACAACACTACCACCAACAACACTACCACCATCATCACTACCACCAAGACATTCACAACACTGACCGCCACAACATAGCACCAGCAACACTAGCACCACAACACTGCACCAACACTTCACCAACAAGCTCAGACCAATACACTCACCAACACACTACCTCCAGCCCCTACAAACAATGTTAACTAGCACTACTACCACCAACACCACTGCCATTAACACTTCCAGCCGCAATACTACCATCACTACCACCGCTACTATCTCAACTATCACCACTACCACTTCAACAATACATAACTACACCACTACCACCAACTATCACACTACTTCACTATCACCACTACCACTTCAACTATCACCACTACCACTTCAACTATCACCACTACCACTTCAACTATCACCACTACCACTTCAACTATCACCACTACCACTTCAACTATCACCACTACCACTTCAACTATCACCACTACCACTTCAACTATCACCACTACCACTTCAACTATCACCACTACCACTTCAACTATCACCACTACCACTTCAACTATCACCACTACCACTTCAACTATCACCACTATTCAACTATCACCACTACCACTTTAACTATCACCACTATTCAACTATCACCACTACCACTTCAACTATCACTATCACCACTTCAACTATCACTATCACCACTTCAACTATCACTATCACCACTTCAACTATCACTATCACCACTTCAACTATCACTATCACCACTTCAACTATTATTATCACCACTACCACTCCAACTATCACTATCACCACTACCACTTCAACTATCATCACTACCACAACAATCACTACCACAACTACCACCTCAACTATCATCACAACCACAACTACCACATCAGCAATCATCACTACCAGCACTACCACCTCAATTATCATCACTACCACAACTACCACCTCCACTATCATCACTACGACCACAACTACCACCTCAACTATCACTTCCACAACAATCATAACTACCACCTCAGCAATCATCACTACCACCTCAATTATCATCACTACCACAACTACCACCTCCACTATCATCACTACCACCACTACGACCACAACTATCATCAATACCAACACTACCACCTCCACTATCATCACTACCACCACAACTATTATCACTACCACCTCACCATCGATTCAAGGTTAAGGGACTGATTACCTCAAACTCCTCATCTCCCACCATTCATCTCTGTACTAGACTGAGGAAGCCAGGTGAGTTTCTTTCTAAAGCATTTTACAATGTGGAAAATGGGTATTAACAAAGGGGATATAAATAAGGTCTTGAGGATATCTCTCCAAGAGAGAACCCGCAATAATGGATTCAAGTTAGATAAGTTTAAATTTAGAAAGGATATAGGAAAGTATTGGTTTGGAAATAGGGTAGTTGATGAGTGGAACAGTCTGCCTAGTAGGGTTATTGAAGCTAGGACCTTGGGTAGTTTCAAATTTAGGTTGGATAAATTCATGAGTGAGAGGGGTTGGATTTGAGTGGGACTCGCGCATGAGTGGGTAGAATTGTCAAAGCTTATTTCTTGGGTAGCATTGGGTTGAGCAAATATTCTGTTAGTGGGACGGATTGTGAAGGACTTGCCTAGTATGGGCCAACAGGCCTGCTGCAGTGTTCCTCCTTTCTTATGTTCTTATGTTCTTATGTGTGAGGAGTACTGGAGCAGTGATGTTGACCATCTGGAGAAGACCCGGGCCGGATGTACCGGAGAATCTACCACAATACAGTGTTGGCAGGACGCCTCGACGCTGCACTTCCTCTCCCATCTTTCACTTAAGTTAAAATCGTATTGTGCAACTCTGAATCCCGACCGTCTAATAACCATGTTTGTATTATCAGAGTTTTCTCTCTTCTCTCTTCCAGAATGAACGTTCGACGTGCCTTAAACAAGGCGATTCCAGGGCTATAAATGTATTACTGAATTCATGCAGGCAGCAGACCGTCTCTCCATGTTTTTCCGCTCTGTCATGTTTCCTGCCTTGAAAATTGTCAGCACTGAACAATGTTTCTGATGAGATAACAAAAAGTAATTTTATTAGAACCATCACTTTGAAAATTCTGGTAATTGATGCCGGCACATGTCGTTTGCCTTTTTCTGTTTTCGGAAGAAAAAGTCATCCGAGGTCTAACTTTTTCTTTTGTTGTATGAAATGGTCTGTGTTATGCAGGTTTTACAGGTGTTTTGTTGTGGCTATGAGACGGTCTGCATGTGTTATGTAGCTTGTGCTGGTGTATGTTGTATATCATCAATGTTAAGTATCTTCTGTTCCTGTCAGCAGTTGAAATCAGTCACGTTCAACTTCAATATATCAATGCACCAGTAAGAAACAAGCAGGTATATACAAAGAAAGATCGCAGTCAGCAGGATTCGAAAACATGTCAGGGGAGCCTGGCAAGGTCCCCCAAATGAAGCTCTACACAACTCGGCTACAAATGCTTTAAAACCTGGGCAGCTTGGTTTACAAGCCATGTTTCTTCCCAGGCCGGGCACACCAGTGGGCCTCAACCATGGTTACTGCTACGTCAATCTCCTCCTGTATGTTCTGACCTCATAAGCGATTCTTTCGTTTCACGGTATCGAATCCTGCTGACTGCTATCTCTTTCTCTCTTTCTCTTTATATATGTCGTGCCGAATAGGTAAAACTGGTCAATTAGCGAGAACTCATTTAAAATTAAGTTCTTTATAAAATTTTCTCTTATACGTTTAGATATATTTTTTTTCCTTTACGTTAATATAAAAATTAATGATTTTGTAAAAAAAAGACCTTAGGAAACTTACCTAACGTTATTATAATAAACGCAATTTAACTTAGCCTGATCCAAAAAAATATATTTTATATAAGTTTACAATAATTTAATAATAAACAAACAGAGAAATATATTTTTTTTTCGTTAGATTCAGAATGATTTTTGCGAAATTATTGCACACACAAATTTTCGCTTGCCCTATTCGGCATCAAGTGCGTTGCTATTTAAGCCAAAATAGCAAGTTTTACTTATTCGGCACGACATATATATATATATATATATATATATATACATACTTAATAATGAAAATTACAGCTGTACAAACAATCCTTCCAGAATCCTCAACTATTGGGGGCACCGTTGGGTCATCAGGCCATCAACACAGTCTTCAAGGACAAACTGAATGACCTGAAGAGGATGGAGGAGAAAATAAGTGATCTGGATGGATTTAACACCCTATATCTCCTCACAAGGTGTCTAACTCTGTCAAGATTAACTTACTTCTTGAGGTGCGCACCCTCTTTCGACAATCCAACACTCAGTGAACATGAAGCCCTCCTGAGATCTATAATCAGGAAGGCACTGAATCTGTCACTGGAAGATCGCCAATGGGATCAACCAACTTTTCCAATGCGATTGGGACGTACAGGGGTGCGCAAGGAAATGCAGGTAGCATTACCTGCATTTCTGTTTTCGTGTCTGGCTTCCAGTGAACTAGTAAAGGAGATTGTCCACGAAAGCTTCTGAGGTGCTGTAGGAAGCAGCTATGTAGTGGAAGAGCCTTGCAGACACTTAAAGCAGACCAGCTCCTCCCAGAGAGCATGAATAATCCCACAGGGACAACCCGATTACCCACAAAATGCTTAACAATGTCTGAGGAAAAAACAAATCTCGTCTCCCATCGGTGAAGGCAACATATTCACATTTCCTTTTAGCTGATCCTAATTCCACCTTGGGCACTCGGCTCGACCCACAGGCCATTCGGATTGGTGTAGCTCTTCGTCTAGCCCCCTCACCCCCACCAAACTCACCAAACATAAGTGCTTATGCGGCAGGGCGTCAGCTGATCAATTTGGACTACATGGACTCTTCTGTCATACTTAAGAAGGGAAGAATGCCAGACATGAGGAGGTCAACGACATCAAGTTTCCCCACAGCTCGTTGCCCAGCAGAAAGGGAACTTCAGGTAGTGAGGCCTGACAGAAGCCAAAAGCGTCCAGATGAAGTCACCATGCCACCCTGGAAGGATGGTAAGCAGATTGCATGGTACTGCAGCTGTGTCTCTACGTTGGCTGAACTCTACTTACCATACCCTGAAGCTGAAGGGGGTGGTGCTGCCAGTTTCAGGGAATCCCAGAAAATCAACAAATACAGAGGACTGCTACCATGTAGGGTCGGAAACCCTTGGAGCATAGGACAAGTGTGCTCTGAGATTCTTCAAAGAGATACATGAAAAACTCATCATGGAAACCAAGGACCCCAGAGCTGCCAGCTTCCTCTTTCAAAGACTCAGTGTTGCTATCCAGATAGAAAAATACCTGCAGCATTCTGAGCACACGACCCAAAGCCGTGTATATAGAGTGTTAAACGGATACCTCTAATTGTTTTACACAATGGTAAGAGTGCTGGAGGCTTTCCTTTCTGTCACAAAACACACAACAGGTATATCTTACTTCTTAAACTTACGTCACACTACATGTTTATGTACACGTATAGGTATGCACACCCATCTGAGTTTTCTTCTATTTTCTTAATAGTTCTTGTGTTTATGTTTTTCCTTTCATCTCCATTTGATTAAAATGCGACTAAAATGCAGGGAGAAATTATACAGCTGGGATGATTGAATGTGTGGATGTAGTGCAGATGATAGGGAAGAGATGATTGATAATGTTATGAATGACAAGAAGCTGGATGTCCAGGTTCTAAGCAAAAGAAAGCTGAAAGGGGTAGGAGAGTTTTAGTGGGGAGAAATAAATGTGATTAGGTCAGGTGTATCTGAGAGAGTTAGAGTTAAGGATGGAGTAGCAATAAGGTTGAAGGATCAGTTATGGCAGGAAAAGAAGGAATATAAGTGTATAAATTCAAGGGTCGAATGCAAAAAGTAGGTTATACTAAGTGTTTATGCACCAGGAGAAGAGAGGAGTGTTGACGAAAGTTAGAGATTTTGGGAGATGTTAAGTGAGTGTTTAAGGAGCTGTGAAGCAAGTGAGAGATTACTAAAGTGGGAGCATCTTTTGTAGAGGGCTTGGTAAGTATGTTTGGTGGGCCAGCAATAAATGCTAATGAGGGGCCTTTGATTGAAATTTGTATTGAGTGAGGTTTGGTAAAAGGAAAAAGATATTTTTGGTAAAAGGAAAAAGATATTTTTGGTAAAAGGAAAAATATATTTTTGGTAAAAGGAAAAAGATATTTTAAGAAAAAAAGAGGATAAATAAATATACGAGATAAGTAACACGATGTAATGACAATAGTTTGTTGGACTATGTATTGGTGGATAAGAAGTTGATGATATATCAGATCATTATGAAGTTGTAAATACAGTGAGAGTAAGAGGCATCAGCGAGTAAGAGAGGGAGGTAAATGTTTATAAACTAAAGGAGGTAGTTAGGGTAAGATATAAGCAACTACTGGGAGAAAGATGGGCTGGTGAGAGTATAGGTAATGAGGAGGTTGAAGAGGTATTGGGTAGATTTATGAATGTAATGTTAGTATAGGAGGGAAGGGAAAGGAGGGATTGGTGGAATGAAGAGAGTGGAAAGGGAGAAAAAGGGATATAAGGAGGGTGGAGTAAACGGAGTGCAAAAAAAAGAGAGGTTAAAATGGTGGTAAGAGAATGGAAAAGAAGAGCAAATGAGTGAGTGGGTGGGGCACTGTCACAATAGGGAACGAATGGATTAGATAGTCATATACAGAAGTTATTTGATGGGGGAGTTGGAGGTACTGGGAAGATGTCGGGAATATTTTGAAGAAATGGAGACCGCAATTTCATGCATTGGCAAGGAAAGAATAACATTCTTTAGGAGTGAGGTAGAACCAAATGTGTGGATAAGGTGCGTGAGGTTGTGGGTAAAATGAAAGGGGGTAAAGTGAGGATATAGTTTTGGAGTGGTTGTTTCTTTGTTCAATAAATGTACGATAGAGGGGAAGGCACCTAAGGACTGGCAAAGAGCCTGCATAGTTCCTTTGTATAAAGGAAAGGGGGAGAAGAGAGAGTAAAATTTATAGGGGAATAAGTCTGCCGAGTATGCCAGGTAAAGTGTAATATGGAGAGCAGGATTGCAGATGAACAAGTAGGCTTTAGGAAGAGTAGGGAAAGTGTAGACCAAGTGTATACATTGAAACATACAAGTGAACAGTATGGTTAGGAGGTTTTTTATTGCATTCATGGTTGTATAAATATTTAAAAGATGGGGAGCAAAATAAGTCAATGCTAGAGAGTTGGGAAGAGCTGTTATTTGCAGAATCTAATACAAATGGGGTTGCCACAGTTGGTTTTTGCCGATGACAAGGTGCCTTTGGGAGATTCTGAAGGGAAGTTGCAAAGGTTGGTGCACGAATTTGGGAGGATATGTAGAAGGAAATTAGACGAACAAATTAGAGACCAAGCTGATGAGGGTAACAAACGATTTAGTAAATGAATGACTGGATATTAGATTGGATGGTGGGAATATGGAGGAAGTGAATGTTATCAGATATTTGGGAGAGAATTTGTTGACAGATGATTATATAAAAGACGAGGTAAACCATATAATTAAGGGGAAAAAAGATTGGTGGTACAATGAGGCATCTATTGAGACAAAACATTATCCATGGAGAGTATAGTGGTACTAACACTCTTATAAGGGTGTGAAGCATGGGTTGTGAATGTTGCAGCGAAGAGGTTGAAGGTAGTGGAGATGTCGTGTCTGATGGTAATGCGTTTTGTGTATTTTTATTTAGAGAATTCGTAGTTTGGAGATTAGGAGGGGGTGCAGCGTTATTAAAAATATTATCCAGAGGACTGAGGAGGGGTTGTTGAGGTAGTCTGGACATTAAAAGAGGATATGATAAAATAAGATGACTTGGAGGGTGTATAAATCTGTAGTGGAGGGTAGGTAAAGTAGGGGTCATCCTAGGAAAAGTTGGATGGAGGAGGTAAGGGAATTTTTGTGTGCATGGATTTGGACATAGAGTAGACATGTGTGAGTATGTCAGATATAAGTGGAGGCACGTTTCTTCCCAGCCCAGGCCCACCAGAGGACCTCATGCTACTTCATTCTCCTCCTTTATGTTCTGACCTTACAAGCGATTTTCATATCAATGTACCACGCAGAAACAAGCAAGTATACGCAGAGAAAGATCGCAATCATCAGGATTCGAACCCACTACATAGAGACTGGCAAGGTTCTCAAAGTGACCCTGTAGACCACTCGGCCACAGCTGCATCTGTGGGCGAGTGGTCCAGAGCATCACTTGGGGAACACTGCCACATCCTTGACATGGTTTCGAATCTGCTGACTGAGATCTTTCTCTGTATATAATATATATATATATATATATATATATATATATATATATATATATATATATATATATATATATATATATATATATTCATATCTGTGACTGATACTACAACATCCACCATCACAACAACACCTATTACCACCAAAACATACCACCATCGCATCACCCGCCATCACCCCACCAACACAACCACCCTCACCACCACTACCACCAACACAACCACCCTCACCACCACTACCACCAACACAACCACCCTCACCACCACTACCACCAACACAACCACCCTCACCACCACTACCACCAACACAACCACCCTCACCACCACTACCACCAACACAACCACCCTCACCACCACTACCACCAACACAACCACCCTCACCACCACTACCACCAACACAACCACCCTCACCACCACTACCACCAACACAACCACCCTCACCACCACTACCACCAACACAATCACCCTCACCACCACTACCACCAACACAACCACCCTCACCACCACTACCACCAACACAACCACCCTCACCACAACTACCACCAACACAACCACCCTCACCACCACTACCACCAACACAACCACCCTCACCACCACTACCACCAACACAACCACCCTCACCACAACTACCACCAACACAACCACCCTCACCACCACTACCACCAACACAACCACACTCACCACAAACACACGAAACTTCCTAACTATATCCAATACCTCTATTATTACCCTCACCAACACCCCAGCCATGACCACCAATATCATCAGTAACACTATTTACTTGTTACTGTCACCACAACCACCACCACTACCGTCACAACTACCACCACTACCGTCACAACCACCACCACCACTACCGTCACAACCACCACCACTACCATCACAACCACCACAACCACTACCGTCACAACCACCACCACCAAAGATACCGTTACAACAACCACCACAACCGTCACAACCACTACAACCGTCACAACCACAATCAGTGTGACCATTGCAATATTTCCCACCACTGGAAGCATCACAGAATTGTGTCAAACTGTGACTAAGATCACTTACTCAACAATTATTATCACATTACTATCACCACTACTACCACTTCCATTACTATTATAGCCACTAACACCACCACCATCACTATCACCACCACCACCACAACCATAACCACCACCAGTAAACTCTAATTGTTGTCGAGGGTTCTTGTACACCTGTAGCCTGGCTTCTCTGGTGACTACCTAGTTAACTATACTGTTAGTGCTAGTAGGCCGCACGGTGACCACAAGCTGCATGATCCAGCACTTGTATAAGGAAGCTGTTCAGCTTTTCTTGAAAACTTCTATTATTTCGTCAGTATTCCTGATTTCTGGTAGTAATATATTGAAGAATCCAGGATCACCTATGTTGACACAGTGCTCTCCATTTGTTGTGATGGCCTCCTTGCTGCCCACTCTGCTTATTTCACACTTCAGTGTCTTGCATTCCACCACATTGGTAAAGCAGTGTTCTGGTTAGAGACAGAGAATCTTTAATGCATGTAATATCATGCAACTCTCTTCTCAGTTTCTAAGGGAACAATGCAAGTGTTCTTGTTGTGAGGAGTCAGAGAGGAGAGTATATGTCCTATGTATATATTTAATCTTTAACACCACAACCATGATCACTGTGACTGTCACCGCTACCACAACAATTATTAACATCACTATCAACTCCATACCACCATCACCACCACTGTCATTATCTCTCTCACACCTACCATCATCATAACCATCAATATCAAGTCCGAAATTCATCTCCTTCACTATCCCCACCATAATCAACCTTGCTATCAGTTCCACTATCGCATATGCAATCACCATTAATATCTCCTCAACTGTTATCAATTTCACCTCCGCCATAACCATCTCTACCCTAACCATTGTCCTCACTTTCACCACCATTATCACCTACTACCACTATCACCATAGCCAGACAACAACCACAATCATCACTAACACCAAATTTGAGTCCCACGTATAGTACTGCATAAACGAATGTAATCACATGTAATATTGGGCTAACACACGTAATACTGCGTAAACGCATGTAATACTGCCTAATACACGTGAAATACTGCCTAAAGCACGTGAAATACTGCCTAAAGCACGTGAAATACTGCCTAAAGCACGTGAAATACTGCCTAAAGCACGGAAATACTGCCTAAAGCACGTGAAATACTGCCTAAAGCACGTGAAATACTGCCTAAAGCACGTGAAATACTGCCTAAAACACAGTATTATTTGTGCCTAAGCACACAATACTGCTAAACAAATATAATACAGCCTAAACAAACATAATACTGCCTAAACACACAATATTACCTAAACAAACATAATACTGCCTAAACACACAATATTACCTAAACAAACATAATACCACCTAAACACACACATTACCTAAACACACATAACATTGCCTAAACATACATAACACTGCTTAAACACAATACTTCCCAAACACATATAATACAGCTTAAACACACGTAAAACTGCCTCAACACACAGTATTGCCTAAACACACACAATACTACCTAAACACATGTAATACTGAGTAAATACACATAATACTGCCTAAACACATATATTACTGCCTAAACATATAAAAAACATTTTCTGCATTCACACATATTATTGCCAAACTTACATTAAATACTCAGTAAATACACTCATAGTACGGCCAAACACACTCACCTGTGCCTGAACACACTCACACTAGTGCCTGAACACACTCACACTACTGCCTGAACACACTCACACTACTGCCTGAACACACTCACACTACTGCCTGAACACACTCACACTACTGCCTGAACACACTCACAATACTGCCTGAACCCTCACAATACTGCCCGAAAACACTCACAATCTGCCTGAACACACTCACAAACCCCTGAACACACTCCAAAAACTGCCCAATGTTTGAAAATTATTTTCCCTTTTTGAAAATTTAAATTTTTCTTGTTTGAAAACCCCTTTTTTACCCCCTTGAAAACCCTTCCATTTTTTCCCGGGTTTTTTTTTACTTTTATTTTTGAAAACCCCCCCCCTTTCTTTTTGAAACTTTTACTTTTCTTTTTGAAAATTTATTTTATTTTTTGAAAATTTTCCATTTTTTTTGAAAATTTACTTTTTTTTGAAAACTATTTATTTTTTGAAACATTTCATTTAGTCCCTAAAACCCCCAAAACCTTTTTGAAAATTTTCTTTTCCCTTAAAACCCCTTTAAATTTTTATTTTTTGAAAAATTTTTTATTTTTTAAAAATTTACTTTTACTTTTAAAAATTTTTTCTTTCTTTTAAAAACATTTTCTTTTTAAAACTTTTCCCTTATTTTTAAGACTTTTCCCCTTTTTTTTTAAAAATTTCCTTTTCTTTTTAAAAATTTTCTTTTTTTTTAAACAATTTTACTTTATTTTTGAAATTTTTTATTTTACTTTTGAAACTTTTATTTTATTTTTCAACAAAATTTTATATTTTTTTAAAACCCCTTTAAAATTTTTACTTTTAAAAACCCCTTACTTTTATTTTTTGAAAAATACGGTTTTGAAAATTTTTCAATTTTGGGGGAAAACATAGGCCCCGAAAACTACAATCTGAAAAAACCCTTCAATTACTGTTTGAACAAATTTATTACTTTTTTTACAAAATATTCCCCCCTTTTCCCCCCTGCGGGCCCCCCACAAAAATTCCCCCCGGGGGTACCCCAAAGGGGCCTTTAAAATTTTTCTTTTTAATTTTTCCCTTTTTCCAAATGCTTTTAAATAAAAAATTTCCAAAATTTTCAACTTAATCTTTTTAATCCCTTTTAATTTTTGGAAAATACATTACTTTTTTAAGTACAATTAAAAATTTTAACAACTTAATCCCCCCCTTTGGCACATTTAATACGTTTAAAAACATTTTTAAATTTACGTTTAAATTTTTTTTAAAAACCCCCCCTTTATACACATTTAATACTGCCAAATAAAAAACATTGATTTGGTAACTTTTTTATTTTCTACACATTTTTTTCCCCCCCTTGGTAAAACATTTTTTTTTTTTAACAATTTTAATACGTTTGGCACATTTTTAATACGTTTAAAAAACCCCCTTTAATTTTGCTTCAAAAAAATTTTTTTTGGAATAAATAATGCTTTTTAAAACGCATATAATACTGCTCTTATTAAAATAATTTTTTTTTCAACACAAAAAATTGCTTAATACAAAAATTTACTTTTCAACAACACAATTGCCCCAACAAAAAAAACTGTTCAACACACACAATAATACTGTTTCAAAAAAAAAATACTTTTCAAACACACAAAATATTTTTCAAAAAAAATTTTTCCCCCCCTTCAATACAAATTTTTGTTTGGAAACAACATTGTTTGGTATACAAAATTTATTGCTTTCCTTTTTTTTATTTTCCTAATAAACTTAATATTTTTGGAATTTTTTTTTATTATTTTTTGGGGGAACATTATTTTGGCACACTTAATACTCCCTTTAAGTACAACTTAATACTGCCTAAGTAAACACTTAATACTCCCCCAAGTACACACTTAATAATGCCTAAGAAAATACATATTACTGCCTGGTACTTTTAATTAAACCGCTTTTGGAAATTTTTTTTAATACGTTTAAAAAATTTTTAAAACCCCCCTTTAAAACATTTTTTACGGGGAAAGAAAAATTTTTTAATCCCGTAAAGTACACAATACTGCCTAAGTACACACTTAATACTGCCTAAGTACACACTTACTGCCTAAGTAAAATTTTTAAAATTTTTTTTTGGCACAATTTTAATCCCGTTTGGCCCCCCAATACTGCCTAAGTAAAACTTAATATTTTGGGCCCAAAACCCCCTTAAAATTATTTTTTTCAACACAAAAAAACTGGGGAAAAAAAAGCGTTTCAATGCATATAATACTGCTCAATACAAAAATTTTCTCCCAAAAAACCCAACACACAATACTGCCTTCAACACACACAATTGTTTCAACAAAAAAAATTACTGTTCAACACACAAAAATTTTTAAAAAATTTTACACA
The DNA here is from genome assembly GCA_009830355.1 of Cherax destructor. NCBI lineage: Eukaryota > Metazoa > Arthropoda > Malacostraca > Decapoda > Parastacidae > Cherax > Cherax destructor. The sequence continues at coordinate 9,900 of WNWK01012445.1, read as the reverse complement.
AAATTTTTTAAAATTTTTACAAAAAATTGTTTAAAAAAAAAAAATTGCTTAACACAACAAATACTGCTCTCAACAAAAAAAATTGCTTTCAAAACACAAAAAATTTTTTTCAAAACAAAAATTGTTTTAAAACATACAAATTTTTTTTTCCCACAAAAATATTGTTTCAAAAAACAATTGTTTCAAAAAAAAAATTTTTTAAAAAAAAAATTTTTTTTTTTCAAAAAAAAAATTTTAAAAATTTTTTTAAATTTTTACTGTTTCTCAAAAAACACAATTCCCTTCAAAAACACAAATAATATTTTTTCAAAACAAATTGCCCTAACACACAAAAATACTGCTCTCAACACACACACATTGCTCAACACACACAATACTGCTCAACACACACTAATAATACTGCTCAACACACACACAATACCGTTCTCAACACACACACAATACTGCCTTCAACACACAATAATACTGCTCTACAACACACACACAATACTGCTCTAAACACACTCACACTAATGTTTAAGTATTAATTTCATACTACGTTTAAACATTACTTCATACTCATTGTTTGGAAATATTAATTTCATACCTACGTTTAAACATTAATTTGCTACTCACGTTTCGAATATACTTCACTACGTTTTGAATATTACTTATATTTACTGTTTTCAATACTTCTATATTGGCGTTTGAATATTAATTATATATTATTGCTTACTATTACTTCATACTATTGCTTGAATATTATATGGTTTGAATATTACTTCATTACTATGTGTGTGGAATAATAATATACAGGTTTGAATATTAATTTTTACACATTGCTTGAATACTTCATAATATTGCTTGAATACAATCATATTACGTTTACTTACATATAATTTGTTTGGTACACACATAATACTGCCTAAGTACACATAATACTGTTTGGTACATTTTCTTTGGTCATTTTGGTACATCTTAATATTTCCTTTGGCATAATATCTTAATACTTCCTAAGTACACACTTAATACTTCCTAAGTACACACTTAATACTGCCTAAGTACACACTTAATACTGCCTAAGTAAACACTTAATACTGCCTAAGTACACACTTAATACTGCCTAAGTACACACTTAATACTGCCTAAGTACACACTTAATACTGCCTAAAAACACACTTAATACTGCCTAAATACACTTAATACTGCCTAAGTACACATTTAATACCGCCTAAGTACACAATACTGACTAAGTACACACTTAATACTGCCTAAATACATACACTTTAATACTGTTTAAGTACACTTTATTACTGTTTATATATTATTTATTACTGCTTGGTACATACTTTATTGTTTAAGTATTATTACTTTATTACTGTTTCTAATACATAATATTAGAATATTATAATGTTGCCTAATGCATATATTACTGTTTTCATTACATATTACTGTTTTCAATATTACATAATATTGCTCTCATTACACATAATACGTTTTCAATACACACATAATACTGTTTCTAACACACACACATTGTTCTGCAATATTAATAATAATAATATTGTTTTCAATATTACATATAATAATACTGCCTCAACACACACACAATACGTCTCAACACACACACAATACTGCTCTCAACACACACAATACTTAAGTACACACACAATACGTTTGGCACATACACATAATAATGTTTGGTACACACTCATTTTGGCACATTTTATTACTTTGGTACATATTTTATTACTTTGGTATACATTTTGTATTTTGGTATACATTTTAATATTGCTTTGGTATATTATTTTATTACTGTTTATAAATATTTTTAATATTGTTTATAAATATTTTTAATAATGCTTAAGTACATATATTACTGCTTGGTACATTTCATTACGTTTCTAAGGGCTACTTAATACGTTTAAAACACACTTAATACTGCTTTAAATATACTTAATACTGCTTGGCATACATTTAATAATGCTTAAGTACAATAATACACACATTGGACTAAGTACACTTAATACTGCTTGGCACATACTTAATGTTTAAGTAATACTTAATACTGTCGGCATAATACTTAATACTGCTCTGGTACAATACTTAATACTGCTTCTGCAATACACTTAATACTGCTCTCAACACACAATACTTTCTGTGAATACATATAATGCTGCTTCAACGTAATATATTACGTTCAATACACACAATACGTTTTCAACATACACACATTACCAATATTACTACTAATAATACTGCTTCAATATTAATACACAATACTGTTCAACACACACAATAATACTGCTCTCAACACACACACAATACTGCTCTCAACACACACACACATTGCCTCAATATTAATACAATACTGCTCAACATTACACATAATATTGTTTCTCAATATTATTACATAATATTTTCGTTTCAATATACACACAAAATATTCCCTTCAAACAACAATGTTCAAAAAAAAAAATAGCTCAAACACAAAAGTTTAAACAACAAATATTTTTCAAAAACAAAGTTTCAAAAAAAAACCCCAAAACAATTTCTTCAAAAACAAATTTTAACCAAAATACTGTCAAAACAAATCTGTCAAAAAAATATTTTTTTAACCCAAAAATAATAGCTAAAAACTTACAAATCGCCAACCAAAATATGTTTCAAAACATTACTCCCCCAACACAAATTACTGCTTTAAAAAAAAAATTGCTCCCAAAATATGCTTTAAAAAAAATTTTACTTTTTCAATTTTAAAAACCAATTTTTTAATAAATAAATGTTTTCCAATATTACTGTTTTCAAATACACAGTTTCAAAAAAATACGTTTTAACACAAAATACTCCCTTCACAAAAATACGTAAACCAAAATACCCCCAACACACAAATCTTTTCAAACACAAATTTTTGCCCAACACAAATAGTTCAAAACAATTGTTTAACCAAAATATATGCCTCAACCCAAAAAATACTGCTCAACCACAAATTGTTTAACCCCAAAATAATAGTTTCAACACACAAATTGCTCAAAAAATTAAACTTTTAAACCCAATAATAGTTTTCAACTTCAAAATATGTTTTCAACCAAAATACTGCTCAAAAATAATACTCCAAATTTTAATAATACTGCTAACACAAATACTCCCTCAAACACAATACTGTAAACAAAATACGTCAACAAAAAATAATGTTCAACACAATTACTTTTAACAAAATACGTTTCAATATTTTTTTACCCCAAACAAAATATTGTTTTCAAAAAAATTAAAAACGTTTCAAAAAAATATTGCTTCCCTTTTTCACAAAAACGTTTTCAACAAAATTACGTTTCAACAAAAATACTGCTTCAACACAATAATACTTCAAACAAAATAATAATCCTTTTCAACACAATATTTAAACCTTTTCTCCAATCAATAATAGTTTAAAAAAATACTGTTTAACAAAATTTTAAACTTGTTCAAAAATATTACTGTTTCAAACATTATGCTTCAAAAAAAATACTCTCAAACACAAATACGTTAAACACAAAACGCCAACACACATAATACTGTTAACCAAAAACTGCTAAACCACAAATACGCCCCCCCCCAATAATACTGTTAAACCCACATAAAAATGTTCAACACAAATACTGTCAAACATAATTGTCAAAAATAATACCCCTAACACAAAATACGCCTCACAACAAAAACTGTTTCAAAAATAATACTTTTCAACACAAAAATACTGCTAAACAATAATATTCCCCCAAAATACTTCAAACAAAAAAATTCAAACAAAATATGTCAACACACAAAATATTTTTCAAATAATCTAAAATAATTCCCCAAAAATTTTACTGCTCAAAAAAAATTACTTTTCAAAAAATTAGTTTCAACCCATAATATGTTTCAAACAAAAATACTGTTTCAACAAATTTACTGCTTAAAACACACATAATACTTTTAAATTTTTAATACTGTTAACCATATTACGTTTTCACCTATATTCGCTTCAACTTCAAATTACTGCTCCCCCCAAAATATGTTTAAAACACAAAATATTTTGTTCAAAAAAATACTGTATAAAAATAATTCTGCTCAACACACATATAAATTGTTTCCCAAAAATATTACGTTTTCAATAAAAAATATTACTGTTAACAAAAATTATTTTTCCCCAAAATATTAGTTTAACAAATAATATGTCTAAATAAATTCCCTTCAACCAATAAAATACTGCTAACCCAAAATAATATGCCAACCAATAATACTGCTCAACACAAAATATGTTTCAACAAAATAATACTCCCCAAACAATAATACTGCTTCAACACAAACAAAATACTGCTCAACAAACATAATACTGCCTTCAACACAAACATAATACTGCCTCAACACAAACATAATACTGCCTCAACACAAACATAATACTCCCTCAACACAAACATAATACTGCCTACAAATAATACTGCTCAAACAAACATAATACTGCTCTTCAATACAAAATAAACTGCTAAAAAAACAAAAAAAATAATACTGCCTCAAAAAAATAATACTGCTCAAACACACATATAACTTGAAAACTCACACTTGATACTGCCCAAAAAACTTAAAGCGGGGAAACTTAATCTAACATTGCTTAATTATCTTTATACTGCCTAAACTCATATAAAAAACTGTCCAAACTCATCTTAATCTGCTAAACTATTTTAATCGGTGAACTTTTTTCAGTTTGTTAAATTCTCTCAAATCTCTAAATATCATGATCTTGTTAATTTGCAACTTACTCATAACTGCAAACTTATTCTAAATCTGAAGAACTTTTCTAATTAAAAATTTTAATATTCTGTAGATCTTTTTTGACATTTTTAAATTGTATAATACTAACCCTTTTTGTATATCCTAACTTCTAAATTCAACCTTCGGGATAATCCCAATTTCTTGTAAATTATAACCCTTCTAATGTATTAACCTTCTAATTAATATTAACCTTTTCTTATAATTACTAACCCTTCAATAATTACTAATCTTTTAAACTACAAAATCTCTTGTATAACTACCAACTCTTCGTATAACTACTTAACCTTCGTATAACTACTTAACCCTTCGATAATTCACTTAACCCTTCGTATAATTCCTAACCCTTCGTATAACTACTTAACCCTTCGTATAATTCAAACCCTTCGTATAATTACTAACCTCTTCGTATAACTCCCTTAACCCTTCTATAATTACTTAATCCTTCATAACTTTAACCTTCGTATAATTACTTAACCCTTCGTATAATTCACTTAATTTTTCGTATAATACTTAACCCTTCGTGTAACTATTTCAACTCTCTGTATAATTATTTAACCCTCTCGTATAATTTTTAACCTTAAACTCTCTTTATAACATTAACCCTTCGTATAACTACTTAACCCTTTCTATAACTCATAACCTCTCGAAACTACTAACCCCTTCGTATAACTACTACTTCTCGTTTTAACTACTTAACCCTCTCGTATAACTACTTAGACCTCTCGTATAATTACTCTAACTCCTCTCGTATAAATCTCTAGACCCCTTCGTATAATTATTAGACCCTCTCGTATAACTCCTTAACCCTCTCGTATAACTCCCTAACCCTTCGTATAACTACTTGGACCCTTCGTATAACTACCCAACCTCTCGTATAATTACAAACCCCCTTTCGTATAACTACTAACCCTCTCGTATCTCCTAAACTTATAGTAATACATTGTAAAGTTCGTTATTTTGAACATGAAATTTTTCAGATACTAGTAAAAATTTCTCAGTGTAGTACAACAGCAACTAACGTTCCCAACCTTGGCAGAAATATGTGATGGTCTCTTGTTTTCAAAATGATAAAAATCGAGGCAATAGAACATTCTCTCACAATTTATGTTGCTTTTCATCTAATAAATCACTGTAAAATTATATAAATTTATAGATATATATTTATATTTGTATACTGTGTATGACTGCAACACTGAACGCACTTAAAAACGCAAACACTAATGTTTTAAAAGCTAATGAAAATCATATGTTGGAGGGGGTGGAGGAGAGACGACCAGGGGACACTCCCGTGAGCTGAACCACTACTGACGCCCCAGTGGTCTGCTGGCTCTCCTCCCCCTGTCAATCCCTTTTTTCCTTTACCACTCCCTTTCCCCTTCCCCTCTCTCTCTCTCTCTCTCTCTCTCTCTCTTACACAGGGTTTTACAAGGTAAAATAAGGGTTCCTAACTTTATTAACAAGGTAATTGCTGTTACCTACTCCAGCTTTTTAATGTGATGATGTATACAAATAAGGAACAAAATGAAGTTGTAGTTATCTGTGGGCCAGCGATTTCATTTAAACAACTGACTTTATTTCATTGATGTCATTATGCTGTTCGAACATGTTCCAAACTGGAGTCATCCTGGGAATAAATTGTCTCAGATGAAGTGATGTTCTGGAGAAGGGTACAGAATGTAGTTGATGTTTGCTGCCCGTCTTGTTGTGTAGGAGCTCACTTCTCGCTGTCCTCGGAGTGGAGCCAAGTGTTGTACTTTGACAGAGTGCAACGGACAAGTATAGTAGCAGCAGCAGCAACACTCACAACAAGAGGCATTCTTGAGCTTCCCAGCGCTCGGGCCTCGGCCCAAAGCTGGGGTGTGGCTCCAAAGATCCTATAGTGATTGTTGCTTTGCACCTCCTGACATCGTCTGCTGCTGTGCAGCTGCCACACCCTTCGAGCCCAGTGTGGGCGGGGTTTGTGGCAGCACAAGGTGCCTAGCTTCTCCCTCAGAGCCCCGTGGGGCGGGGAATGGGGTTAGGCCTGGAGACAGCTACTCCCAGAAGACGAGGAGGTATTTGTACCTCCTCCCATGTCAGACATTGGTCTGAGACACTCCCTCGACAAGGAGCCAAAGCTGGGCCACCACTTGGAAAAGGCCCGGGCCGGGCGATTTTACCTGCGAACCTACTACTACAGTACTGTACTTTGACAATGTTGGCCTTGTACATAACATTAAAGCCACCCTCATCCCTCCGGTACTGAAGGCTCTTCTGAAAGGACAGATTTGTCCAGTGTGGGTCCAGGTGAGAGATAAGTCGAAGATCAGACAGGGGATAGGCAGTCCAAGTGAATGGAGCATACTCAAGGTTTTAAACTATAAATAGTGATATGGGTTCTGAGGGAAAAACAGTGAAGTCCCAGTGTAGTAATATTGTGAGTTTTAGGGAACCAGTAATAGGTAGAATGAGGTAGATATTGGAAAGCCAGTGGCACTAGGTGACAAGGACATTAATAGGTATAGTAATAGTAGGGTCTTTAAACTTATATTATACTAATGGTCGTAGTGCTAGGAATAAGATGGACGAGTTGAGATTAGTTGAAAGTGTGAGTAAAACTGATGTATTTGCCATAACTTTTTTTATATTTTATTTAAAAACACATTACAATACATTAAATATTACATAAGAAGTATATAACAATATACAAAATTCGAAAACCCCAAAATTTCACATTTAGCCTATCCATGCTCATGGAATTACACAAATAGTTCACGTGCACTATAAAAGTACATACATTAACCTGCACACGAGTCCTATCAATAACTCTATATTTTACCATCACCACTTAGGCCTCACTCCCTCCACATTTAACCCTTTTGTTTTTTGTTTTTATAAATTTTATGGATCCAGAATTAAACACATAGAAACACTTTATCTAAAGAAACAACAAAACTGAATTAAGGTGCTCTCGCACTGGACATAGAAATCATATAAAATGGATAATTCCTATAGTGTATAGAGAAAACAAACACTATGAACACCTAAACCAATAAGTACCCTAAAACTTCAATATTCTCAATTGAACGCTACAACATACAATAACATTTAATACTGATAAAATCGCTGTACAATATATTTAGGGCACATATCACGTATTAAGTAGCACATAACATGCTATATAATACAATTTTTTTTAAAAAACTCCATCTCAAAAAATAAAAGGTTCCTAACCATCTTAATAAAAGCAAAAAACAAAACAGTGATTAAGCCCCTATAAAAAACTGCAAACCCCCACCCCTGTTTATTAATAAACAGTCCAAAACACCGGGACAAAGAAGGAAAAAAACAAAAAAAATATGAAATTAACATAAGGGCATCTATAGTTTGGTTTGACACATAACAATATAAAATATTACAAAAACATATAATCTTCAATATGTATACAAAAAACCAAAAAATAACCCTTTTTAAAACAAAACAAAAAAACCCCCAAAAAGGGTTCAAAAATACAATGAAATCCTAAATTCAATTAAATCCTGATAAGTGCCCCACAAAAAAGATTCTGGGCACCACACATTGTTGAAAGATCTTAAAACCCTTAATAACAAGATACCTGTTTGGTACCTCACGGTGATAAATTTTGGATCAACCCCATATTTTCAAAAACCCCTAAACAATAAAAAAAATAAAAATTCATTTAAAAATGAAGACAATTCAGATAACAACCTGAAAATATAATAATATAAAAAATTTCCCTTTTGAAGGAAACCAAAAGGAAAAAAAAACACATTGGGAAAAGGGAAGAAGAAAAACCCCCCTTTAAAAAAAACCTGAACCCCAAAAAAAAACCCCCCCCCGTCTGAGTCCTAAACATACCCACCATCTATAAAAAAAAAAACCCACCCCCCCTTTTCCAAAGGGGAAGGGGGGGGATGACCGGGAAACCCCAACAAACACACCTCCCCTAACCCTACATAAACCCCACCAAAGATTTTCTACCCAACCCTCCAACCCCCCCCCCAGAGACCAACCACTTCCCCTTTAAAACCCCCAAAAAATAGTGAGTTAACCCCGACAATTGACAATTTCCTATAACCCCCAGAAAAAAACCTATCCCAAACCCCCCCTACAACTCCTGGTTCCTACCAGTCCTATAAAAACCGGCCCAAACCTAATCCCAGCATCACTCCTAACCCCCTCATACCCACGACATAAATATAATCCAAAAACAAAACATTATGCCCCCTCCCTCCTCTGGGCATCCCACCACATCAGACTTAAACATGCACCATAAAAACCCCGGTTATCCCCAAACCCTTCCCCCACCCTCAAAACCCCCACAAAATATACAACATGGGCGATCCTATAACCCACAAAATCCATCACCGCCAGTCCCATCACAAAAAGGACCCTAGACAATATACCATGTAAAAAGCAAACAATTTAGACCTTAAGGCAACAAACGGGAAACCAAAAACCCCGTGACATTCCAATCATAACACGGATAGACATCTATACCTAAAACCTCCTTTTCTCCCCTTCCCCCTTTTCTAACCTCCCTCCCCCCACCTTACCAGGGTCTGAAACAACCAAAAGTGAAATTTTCCTCAAAACAACAAATTCCCTCCCTTCCACCATCTGGAACCTCACTTTTCCCTCCCACTTCATCCCCAATCCCACCCCGTGCTTTTTGCCAAATATGCCATCAAAAGCCTTCTTGGGGGTTTAAACCTAGGTTCGCTATTAGTCATTATCCCTTTCCCCTAACCAATGCCTCCATTCCATATAAACATTTAATACCCACGCAACCTCAGAAAATCGTCCTCACCAGGGGTGTACCCGGGGAACAAATCCTTTTTTTATCAAGGTTCCCACAACCTCTGCAAAGGTGCCTCCCAGGTTCCACCCTCCCCTCCTACCCAGGGGCTTTAAACCCCTGGGGAAATTTAACCCCACGCAACACTCACCGTTCAAAAACACACCACATTCCCCTATCCACTTTGGACCCAAAAACCCCGACCCAAGCCCCCACCCATTTCCCCCCCCTCCCAAAAATTTTGATTTTTCTCTATTCACCCGTGACCAGTGGCTAAACCAAAAACCCTCTTTCCCTATTTTTACCTAAACCCTCCCTGTTCCTCTAAAATTGGT
>WNWK01012444.1:0-59637 GCA_009830355.1 Cherax destructor | reverse complement strand
CACCTAAAATGGAGGAATGTAGATTAGCAAACTAACCCAGGAGGTAGCTCAGATGAAAATTCGCACACACGAGCTATTAAATTTCTGCAACAAACTCACCTTAAACCAACAAATAATAGAGCCAACAAGATTGGAGAATACCCTGGACTTCATCTTTACCAATACTAATAAGCTAATACAAAATATTATTATATCAAAAACAATATACTCAGATCACAACATAATAGAGGTTCAGAAATGTATCCGCAAGTCCCAGAGCAACAAAACGTAATCAGTCAAGGGAGCCTTCACCAAATTCTATTTCAATAACAAAATCATACAGTGGGACTAAGTCAACCAGGTCCTAAATGAAATAAGCAGGAAAAATATCCTGGTCACGGACCGGGCCGTGGGGCATTGACCCCTGGAATTCTCTCCAGGTAGACTCCAGGTATTGATCCAAACCTATGTCTAGAAAAATTAACTACGCTAGTCCGCCTGGTCCTCCGAGGTATGCTAAGGGCATGTAAACTAGAAAGAGAGAGGTGCTCCTATCTAGGCGAAGGCGAAGAATAACAGAGCGGCTAAAGAGGCTAATATATCTGTAATATGAAGGAGGCACTGGTCAGAGAAATAGCTAACATCGAACTTAAGCAAAAGGAATCTTACAGGAGACAAGAGGCGGGAAGAACTAAAGACATAAAGAAAACTGATTTTTTTTATTTATTTTCTTATCCAAATTTAAGTCGGAACAACATCCAGTATTGGGCCCCTACTTAGACGAGATGGGTCTTACACATATAACAGCAAGGAAATGAGTGAGTTACTCAAGTCCCAGTATAACTCAGTTTTTAGTGAGCCAACCAGACTAAGAGTCGAAAACCTAAATGATTTTTTATAGTGAGATTCAGAATTTGGTAGATTCAAACCTATCTGATATTATCTGAACACCACATTACTTTGAAAAGGCGATAAATGACATGCTCATGCACTCTGCCCCAGGCCCACTCTTGGAACTCCGTGTTCATGAAGAATTGTGCTTTTAACATTCTATGGAGGAGCATGGTCAGAGGGTCGTCCCACAGCTGCTAAAACATCAGACATAGCCCCACTCCACAAAGTGGGCAGTAAAGCAAAGCAAAGAACTACAGACCAACAGCATAAACATCCCATATCATAAAAATCTTTGAAATGATTCTAAGAAGCAAGATCACCACTCATCTAGATGCCCATCAGTTACACAAGCCAGGGCAACATGGGTTTGAGCAGGTCGTCTCTGCCTGTCCCAACTACTGACCACTATGACAAGGTCCTGGATGCTCTAGAAGACAAAAATGTAGATGTAGTATTCACAGACTTTATGAAAGCCTTTGATAAGTGTAACCATGGTGTAATAGAACACAAAATGCATGACAAAGGAATAACAGTCAAAGTTTTAGATGGATCTATACTTTCCTAACAAACAGAACACAGAGTTGTAGTAAAGAGAGAAAGTCTGAGGCAGCTACTGTGTTATTTGGCCACACGCAGCCCGGGGACATAAAAACCACAGAGTTTGATCAGTTACGACATTAGGTGCCTGTCCAGTGCCTGCTTGAAGACAGCCGGGGTCTCCCCGGGAGTCACATGGAAAAAATTTTCCGGGGGGTTTAACCCCCCTGGGGGCCCCCGGTCTGTGCCCGGGCCTCCTTTTGGGACCAGGGGGGGCCCCCAACCAGGCTTTTCGGGGGGGCCCACCAGTCCAACGTACAACCACAGCCCGGCTGATCAGGTACCGACTTGAGGTGGGGGGTCCAGTGCCTGCTTGAAACAGGGGGTTGGTAATCCCCCTGATGTATGCTGGGAGGTTTTTGGGGAACAATTTTGCCCCCTCACATTAGTGTTGTCCCTCAACGTGTTAGTGGCCCCCTTTTCTTTGGGGGGATGACGCCTGCCGATTTTTTTTGCTTTCGTACGGGTGTTTTTGTGTGCAAGTTTGGTACTAAGCCCTGAGAATTTTTCCTTTTTAAATATAATAATGAAATTTTCCCCCTGCGTTCTAGAAGTACGGGTTTGGGGGAAAATTTCCCGCGTTCCCAGTAGTTGGGGTGGTTTATCGCATTTTGGTGCGGTAAATATTTTTCCTTTTTAAAGGGGCCCAATTTCCCCGCCTTAAAAGGTGCAGTTAGGGGCAGAAATTTTTCCCCAGCCAAATGAACAAGGATCTGTAGAGTGTCAACAGGGGTTTGGCCCCCCCCTGGTTTTGAAGGTTCTCTTATCCATCCTGTCTTTTTTCGAGCAGATGTAATTGCTACATTGTTATGATCCAAAAAAGGTGACCCCCTTTTGGGATATGACCCCCGGGTCTTTTGACATTATTTTTTTCCTTATTTTGGGGGTTAAATTAGTTTTGTACTCCGATTTTTTTTTTAATTTTCCCTTTTTTTCCGTAGGGGGAGTAAAAAAAATTTTTCCCATCATTGAATTCATATTGTTTTCCAGCCCATTTAAAGATTTGGTTTATGTCTGTTTTGGGATTTCAGCCGTGTCTTCAACGGTGGACACTTAAAATTCGGGTTACCTGAAAAGGAAGACACAGCACTGTTTTTTTATATCCCTGTCAATGTCTGATATGGGATGAGGAATGGGGTGGGAGCAAGTACTGTGCCTTGTGGAAAGAGTTTTTTACAGTAGCCCCCAGATTTTACTCTTTTTTACTACTACCTTTTTGTTCAACGTTTGGGAAATTATAGATCCATCTACCAACTTTTTCCCGTTATTTTTTTTTTCACCCTTTTTGTGTTTAACCTTTTTGGGCACACTTGTCAAAGGTTTTTTAAAAAAACTGTGTATATAAAAACTGCATTCTGTTTATCTTCGACCCCCAAGACCTTGTCGTAGTTCCAGTAGTTGGGACAGACAGGAGCGGCCTGCTCAAACCCCGTTTCCTGGGTTGTGCAATTTATGGGTATCAAGATGGGGGGCGATCTTGTTTCCCAAAACCCCCCTTTTAAAAAATTTTTTGGGGTATGGGAGAGCGCAATTGGTCTGTAGTTCTTTTTTTTTTTCTTTTCTGCCCCCTTTTTTGGGGGAGGGGGTATGTTTTGTTGTTTTTTGTAGCTGGGGGGATCCCGGTCCATGCCCTCTCCATAGGATGTTAAAAAAATGTGATAGGGGGGCCCTTTCCCCCTTTTTGATGAAAAGGGTTCCATGAGTCTGGGGGCCCCCGGCCCGGGGGCATGGGCCCCCTTTTTATTGCCTTTTTTAAATCATTTGGGGTCGGGATGATGTCAGAAAGGCATGCCTGTCGTTTCTGTGGCACCTTTTCCCCAAAAAAAACATTTAGGTTTTTGATTTTCATTTTGGTTTGTGGCCCAAAGACTGAGTCATACTGGGGTTTAAGTAACTCACCATTTCCCTTTTTGTCATCTGTGTAGGGCCCATCCCCGGGTTTTTAAAAAGGGCCCCAAAACTGGTTGTTGTTCTCGACTTTTATTTTGCAAAAGGAAAAAAAATACTTAGGGGGTTTCTTTCAATTTCATTTATGGCTATTAGTTCTTCCCGTGTCTCTTGATTCCTATAAGATTCCTTTAGTTTTAATTCGATGTTTGCTATTTCTCTGACTAGTGTCTCCCTACGTATTTCAGAGATATTGGTCTTCCTGTAGCCGCTCCGTTATTCTTTGCCTTCGCCTGATAGGGAGCGCCTCTCTTTCTAGTTTGCATCTTCTCCTCCTTTTCCTTAAGGGAATTTGCCTTGAGCAAACCTCAAGTACCACAGAGTTAATTTGTTCTAGACATAGGTTGGGATCCGTGATGCTTAGGCAATCTTCCCAGTTTATATCATTTAGGACCTGGTTTACTTGGTCCCACCTTATGTTTTTGTTATTGAAGTTGAATTTGGAGGAAGCTCCCTCACGGCTGATCACATTTTGTTGATCTGGGGCTCCCCGCATGCATGGGGTCTAATGGCAATCCCCCTTATATAAGCTGGGAGGTAGTTGAACAGTCTTTGGCCACTAACACTTATTGTGTTGTGTCTCAACGTGCTAGTGGCACCCTGCTTTTCATTGGGGGGTGTTGCATCGTCTGCCGAGTCTTTTGCTTTTCGTAGGAGTGGCTTTCGTGTGCAAGTTTGGTACTAATTCCTCTAGGATTTTCCAAGTGTATATAATAATGTATCTCTCCCGCCTGCGTTCTAGGAGTACAGGTTTAGGAACTTCAAGTGTTCCGAGTAATTTATGGGTGCTGTGATGGTTCTCTTCACATTTTCTAGTTCAGCAATTTCATCTGCCTTGAAAGGTGCAGTTAGCGTGCAGAAATATTCCAGCCTAGATAGAACAAGCGACCTGAAAAGTGTCATCATGGGCTTGGCATCCCTGGTTTTGAAGGTTCTCATTATCCATCCTGTCATTTTTCTAGCAGATGCGATTGCTACAGTGTTATGGTCCTTGAAGGTGAGATCCTCTGACATGATCACTCCCAGGTCTTTGACAATAGTTTCTCGCTCTATTGTGTGTTTTAATTTGTTTTATACTCCGATGAAATTTTTATTTCCTCACGTTTTCCATATCGAAGTAATTAAAATTTCTCATCATTGAGCTTCATATTGTTTTCTGCACCCCATTTAAAGATTTGGTTGATGTCTGCTTGGAGTCTTGCAGTGTCTTCAATGGTGGACACTGTCATGCAGATTCTGGTGTCATCTGCAAAGGAAGACACGGCACTGTGGTTTATATCCCTGTCTATGTCCGATATGAGGATGAGGAACAAGATGGGAGCGAGTACTGTGCCTTGTGGAACAGAGCTTTTAACCGTAGCCGCCTCAGACTTTATTTACTCTGTTAACTACTACTCTTTGTGTTCTATTTGTTAGGAAATTATAGATCCATCTGCCAACTTTTCCTGTTATTCCTTATTACGCATTTTGTGAGCTATTACACCATTGTCACACTTGTCAAGGGCTTTTGCAAAGTCTGTGTATATAACATCTGCATTCTGTTTGTCTTCTAAAGCATCCAGGACCTTGTCGTAATGGTCCAGTAGTTGGGACAGACAGGAGCGACCTGCTCTAAACCCATGCTGCCCTGGGTTGTGTAATTGATGGGTATCTAGATGAATGGCGATCTTAATAATAATAATAATAATAATAATAATAATAATAATAATAATAATAATAATAATAATTTTTATTGTGACATGATACAAAGATGTACATATTTATGGATTTATTTGGGGTGTACATGCCAAAAGCCCCTAATATGCAGAGCATTGTGGGCATTCTTAAAATTAATTAACTATAGACTAAATGGTAAAAATTATAATAGACAATTTATTTTGAACATAAGTTGAAAGCAATGCAATTTATTAAATCAGATGAAACAAATTAAAACAATTAATTGTTTTGCAATAACAAATTATATAAGAACATAAGAAAGAAGGAACACTGCAGCAGGCTTACTGACCCATGCGAGGCAGGTCCAAATCTCCAACAGGCTTAAGCCAATGCCCTGACCCAGCCAGGTCAGGTTACATTCACTTAAGGAAGGAGCACTGCATCTGACCTAGTAGCACAAGCTAGTCAGGACCAACTCACACCCAACCGCACCCACTCATATAATTATCTAGCAGACCACCTGGAGCTCAGTCTCCAGGTAGTCAGGTCACTACCACTTAAGGAATTAGTACAGCAACTGACCTGGTAGTAAAAGCTAGTCACGTCCAAACTCACACCCACCCACACCCACTCATGTATTTATCTAACCTATTTTTAAAACGACACAACGTCTTAGCATCTATGATGGTATCGGGAGTTTGTTCCACTCATCCACAACTCTATTACCAAACCAGTGCTTTCCTATATCCTTCCTGAATCTGAACTTTTCCAACTTGAAACCATTGCTGCGAGTCCTATCTTGGCTGGATATTTTCAGCCCGCTATTTACATCCCCTTTATTTATTCCTGTTTTCCATTTATACACCTCAATCATATCCCCCCTAATTCTACGCCTTTCTAGAGAGTGCAGATTCAGGGCCCTCAGTCTATCCTCATAGGGAAGATTTCATACATGGGATCAACTTTGTCATCCTCCTCTGTACGTTTTCCAGTGCATTTATATCCATTCTGTAATACGGTGACCAGAACTGAGCAGCATAATGTAAATGAGGCCTAACCAAAGATATATAGAGTTGAAGAACAACCTGTGGACTTCTATTATTTATACTTCTTGATATGAAGCCAAGGATTCTGTTAGCTTTATTGCGAACACTTATGCACTGTTGTCTTGGCTTCAGATTACTACTAACCAGAACTCCTAAATCCTTCTCGCAATCACAAGTAATAAGATCTACATTATTCAGTTTATATGTGGCATGGTTATTGTCCTGCCCAACATTTAGAACTTTGCATTTGTTTACATTAAACTGCATCTGCCACTTCTCCGACCACTGCATCAGTCTATTCAAATCATCCTGGAGTGCTCTAATGTCCTCATTTGAATGAATTGGAGGGCCTATTTTGGTGTCATCAGCAAATTTACTTAGGTTGCTATTTATTCCTCATCTATGTCGTTTATGTAAATTGTAAACAACAGGCGCCCAAAACTGACCCCTGTGGAACACCGCTTGAGAAGTGCCCCCATTCTGATTTCTCTCCATTTATGCAAACTCTCTGCCGCCTATTTGTCAACTATGCCTCTACCCAGGAAAAAAAATTTCCTCCTATTCCGTGTGCCTTAAGTTTCCTCAGTAGCCTCTGATGTGGAACTTTATCGAAAGCCTTACTGAAGTCCATATACACAATATCATATTCATTACCATGATCTACCTCCTCAAACACATTAGTGAAAAAGTTAGTAAATTCATAAGACAGGAACGCCCTTTGTAAAACCGTGTTGAGATTCATTAATCAATTTATGCTTTTCAAGATGGCTACGAATTGCCTCTGCAATTATTGACTCCATAAATTTACCAACTATGGAGGTAAGGCTTATTGGTCTATAGTTCAAGCTAAGGACCTGTCACCTGACTTGTAAATAGGTCATTATATGAGTTACGAAGAGTACAAGAGAATGGATTATTTTATTTGTTAATGCTATAGAAACAAAGTTAGCTAAGTATGCCTTATTTATAACAGGTTTATACATTGAAGTGATTAATTGACTTTGTAGGTAATGTTAAATATATTGTGGAAACTTTTGAGTCAAGTTCCACAGGGTAAGTGAGCTGTTTGGAGCCTTAACCTACCACGGATCGGCCCTCGGAGTTCATGAACCCACACACCCAACAAAACATACACACACATTCAAGTTGGCGAAGGTAACAATTGTGTACATTTTAATTGATAGATTTATTCTCCTAGGAACACCTAGGCAAGTTTGTACAGTTAGAAACTAATAGTAGGATTATTGAGGCAACGTTAGATATTAATAATGTAGTTCTAGCACCTTCATATAGGTAGATATAAGCCTTAAATAGGTGAGCATTAGGTTATGTTAGCCAAAGAGAAATGGCAATCCCTTGTGGAGGTCAAGCAGTGTGAGACTCACAACGCATGACCTGCGTTCTTACCAGACCAGACTTCAACGAGAGAAGAGCTGCGACCAGTGCAGCATTTCCCATGTGACTTCCATCTGTCCTGGGGCCACGGAAGAGATATCCCAAGTACTGAGGATATCTCACTCCATCCTGACCCAATACAGTAGGACCTTACCTCTTCTTTTCTCAGTATCTGGCCAGTTTTCTGGGGGAAACGTGTGTAGGTTTTGTTGTGGGTCTCTCGTGCGGTTGGACGCATATTAGCAGGTACCAGCATCCCATTGTTGAGTAAAAGTCTGGAAGCTAGTGTCTCATACTGTTTAGATATTGCTTGGAGGATATATCCTAGGGCTGGGGATTCTGAGTTAATACAAGACACTAATACCACTCAAGATTCTTCCTGCACATGGTGTTTGGATGGGGTTATAGATTAGGAAGACCAGGATACACATAGCCACTACATCAAGTAAGTTAAACCCTTTCAGTATCGTGTAAGCAGTGTGGAATTCCTTTACTGCAGTTAGCTAGAAATTTGTCCCATAGCCACTTGTAAGTCTGAGAGAAGTGTCTTAGAGTGTCGGTGTCAACAGTGCTTGCTCAAAGTGCAGCTTACAGAAGGCAGTCCCAAAACAAGTTTCTATATATATTGTGTATTTGGTTTTGGGAGAGTAGGTGGTTTTTCAGCAGAGTTTTGAATTGAGGTACAGGCAGGGTTTCTTTGGCAATCACAGGTAATGAATTCCAAATTTTTGGGCCTTTAATGTGCATTAAGTTTTTACATAGTGTTAGATGGATACAGGCAACATCGAAGAGTAATCTGTGCCTTGTGTTATGGTCATGTGTCCTGTTAAGGTTGGTAAGGAGAAGTTTGAGTGGTGGGTTAATATTTGACTTTAGTGTTCTATGTATGTTTACCTGGAGAGAGTTCCAGGGGTCAACGCCCCTGCGGCCCGGTCTGTGACCAGGCCTCATGTAGGATCAGAGCTTGATCAACCAGGCTGTTACTGCTGGACGCATGCAGTCCAACGTACGAACCACAGCCTGGCTGGTCAGGCACCGACATTAGGTGCCTGTCCAGTGCCTGCTTGAAGAGAGCCAGAGGTCTATTGGTAATCCTCTTATGTATTCTGGGAGGCAGTTGAAAAGTCTTGGTCCCCTGACACTTATTGTTTACGTGGAGTTTACCTGGAGAGAATTCCAGGGGTCAACTCCCTGCAGCCCGGTCTATGACCAGGCCTCATTTTGGGACCAGAGCATGATCAACCAGGCTGTTACTGCTGGCCACACACAGTTCAACATACGAAACACAGCCTGGCTGGTCAGGTACCGACTTTAGGTGCCTGTCCAGTGCCTGCTTGAAGACAGCCAGGGGTTTGTTGATAATCCCCCTGATGTATGCTGGGAGGCAGTTGAACAATCTTGGCCCCTGACACTTACTGTGTTGTTCCTCAACGTGCTAGTGGCACCCCTGCTTTTCATTGGGGGGATGTTACATAGCGTGTCGAGTCTTTTGCTTTCGTAGGGAGTGATTCTCGTGTGCAAGTTTGGTACTAATCTCTCGAGAATTTTCCATGTGTATATAATAATGTATCTCTCCCGCCTGCGTTCTAGAGAGTACAGGTTTAGGAACTTCAAGCGTTCCCAGTAATTGAGGTGGTTTATCACAGTTATGCGTGCCATGAAGGTTCTCTGTACATTTCTAGGTCAGCAATTTAACCTGCCTTGAAAGGTGCAGTTAGTGTGCAGCAATATTCCAGCCTAGATAGAACATGCGTCCTGAAAAGTGTCAACATGGGCTTGGTATCCCTGATTTTGAAGGTTCTCATTATCCATCCTGTCATTTTTCTGGCAGATGCGATTGCTACTGTGTTTTGGTCCTTGAAGGTGAGATCCTCTGCCATGATCACTCCCAGGTCTTTGACAATAGTTTCTCGCTCTATTGTGTGGTTGGAATTTGTTTTATACTCTGATGAGATTTTAAATTCTCACGTTTTCCATATCAGAGTAATTGAAATTTCTCATCATTGAACTTCATATTGTTTTCTGCAGCCCATTTAAAGTTTTGGTTGATGTCTGCTTGGAGTCTTGCTGTGTCTTCAGTGGTGGACATTGTCATGCAGATTCGGGTGTCATCTGCAAAGGAAGACACAGCACTGTGGCTTATATCCCTGTCTATGTCCGATATGAGGATGAGGAACAGGATGGGAGCGACTACTGTGCCTTGTGGAACCGAGCTTTTCACTTTAGCCACCTCAGACTTTACTCTATTGACTACTACTCTTTGTGTTCTACTTGTTAGGAAATTATAGATCCATCTACCAACTTTTCCTGTTATTCCTTTATCACGCATTTTGTGTGCTATTACACCATGGTCACACTTGTCAATGGCTTTTGCAAAGTCTGTGTATATAACATCTGCATTCTGTTTGTCTTCTAGAGCATCCAGAACCTTGTCGTAGTGGTCCAGTAGTTGGGACAGACAGGAGCGACCTGCTCTAAACCCATGCTGCCCTGGGTTGTGCAATTGATGGGTATCTAGATGAGTGGCGATCTTGCTACTTAGAACCCTTTCAAAGATTTTTATGATATGGGATGTTAGCGCTATTGGTCTGTAATTCTTTGCTATTGCTTTTCTGCCGCCTTTGTGGAGTGGGGCTATGTCTGTTGTTTTTAGTAACTGCGGGACGACCCCAGTGTCCATGCTCCTACCTGAAGTCTACCTGGAGAGAATTCCAGGGGTCAACGCCCCCGCAGCCCGGTCTGTGACCAGGCCTCCTGTTGGACCAGAGCCTGATCAACCAGGCTGTTACTGCTGGCCGCACGCAGTCCAACGTATGAACCACAGCCTGGCTGGTCAGGTACCGACTTTAGGTGCCTGTCAAGTGCCTGCTTGAAGACAGCCAGGGTTTGTCTGGTAATTCCCTGATGTATGCTGGGAGGCAGTTGAACAATCTTGGGCCCCTAACACTTATTGTGTTGTCCCTCAACGTGCTAGTGGCACCCTGCTCTTCATTGGGGGATGTTACATCGCCTGCCGAGTCTTTTGCTTTCGTAGGGAGTGATTTTTGTGTGCACGTTTGGTACTAAGCCCTCGAGAATTTTCCACGTGTATATAATAATGTATCTCTCCCACCTGCGTTCTAGAGAGTACAGGTTTAGGAACTTCAAGCGTTCCCAGTAGTTGAGGTTGTTTATCGCACTTATGCGTGCGGTGAAGGTTCTCTGCACATTTTCATGGTCAGCAATTTCACCCACCTTGAAAGGTGCAGTTAGTGTGCAGCAATATTCCAGCCTAGATAGAACAAATGATCTGTAAAGTGTCAACATGGGCTTGGCATCCCTGGTTTTGAAGGTTCTCATTATCCATCCTGTCATTTTTCGAGCAGATGCAATTGCTACTTTGTTATGGTCCTTGGGCCTCAACCCCCAAACGCCTGCACCACCACAACACCCGCCAGACAACAACAATAATGGCCGCCGCCACAGTCCAAGATAACTCTTTCCACTTGCCAGAATGGATGTTGGAGGATGGCTTCTCCGCTGGATTAAAGGCTACCTGTCCAACAGAAAGTGTTCTGTGTTGTTCCAGGGGCATAGAAGTATAACTAAAGACTTTGAATTAGGAACCCCACAGGGAGGTGTGCTCAGTCCCACTCTATTCAATATTCTAATTAATGCCTTACTTAATGCTATGCCTAGCCAGCCCCATCATTATATGATCAGTTTTGCTGATGATATAATGATTCACACCACCGGATTCTCCAACACCCAAAACATCCTTAACCATGTACTAGCCTCGTGTCAGGACCTGGGGTTGATAATCTCTACTGATAAAACAAAGATACTCAATAGGCGTCCTCCTCGACAGAGAGGCACAGTTCGCCAGATCCAGTTGCATGATGGGTCTCTTCTAGAATATGTAAACAGATACAGGTATCTAGGCTTTGAGGTTCCACTACTTGGACCTGTTGTAACGAGACTTTGTCGTCAATACAAAGAAAGGCTGAGAGCACTTAGAGTTGTGGCAGGGTTTCACCCCAGGTATGGTGCTAATGTTAAAATTGTGAAAATGATGTATCTTGCTTATATTATATCATTAGTTGATTATGCTGCCCTACTACTTGCTCTTGTGTCTGACTGGAATCTTGGAGGGTTGGAAAAACTGCAGAACGAAGCAATGAGGATCATTTTAGGATGCCCTCGTACTGCCAAAATTTTAAATATGCAGAAAGAACTTGATATTCCAAGCATCAGAGATCGTGTTACTGAAAGAAATATCCTAATTGGGGTTAATATGCTCAGGCAAGCCCATTTAAACCCATGCACAGAAGCCCTCCAAACTTTCCTCAGCACTGGTGAACATCCCTCCAGATGGATCGAAAGAACTGGAACCGACCTCCGCATGAATCAGATACATGATCTGTGGCAAGTAAGGCAACAGCGGCACTTCTCCGCTCCATGGAATATTACCCCATTCCAAACTACCATCCCTCCATTTCCCCCCAAACTACTTCTTAAATCACAACCAAAGCTTCGCCTTAAAGCCAAACATGATGCCTTAAACTGTATTGATAATTTAGCCAAACAGCACACTCTCACAAATTATTTACGTTGATGGTTCTGTTCACCAATCCACTGGTGCAGCTGGTAGTGCTGCTGTTGTCATACAGAGTGATGGCTCTCTTAAAGAAATTGGAGCACGCATCAATAACTGGGCCTCTACCCTTCAGACAGAACTGTTTGCCATACTCCTTGCACTCAAATGCGTCCATGTATCTAAGGTTAACTCTCTAATTGTAACTGATTCTCTGTCATCCATAAATGCTCTCAACTCATCAAGTATAACTTGTAGCATGCTCGTGTCAGAAGCCAGGCACAGGTATGGTAGGATTCTGGATAGTAGAGTCAGAGTGCACATGCTGTGGATTCCATCTCACATTGGTCTTCAGATGCATGATAGAACTGATAAATTGGCTAAGTTTTATTCTTTCAAAGAGGGGATAGATTACAATCTTGGCTTGTCAGTTAGCAGTTTGAGAACAATAATACGAAAAGAACTTCAACTGAATTTTATTGACTTAAGACTCAGGGAGTTTGACACCAGTCAGTCCATCTATCATCATTCTATCATGCAGGAGGAGCCACATGTCTATGGTGCATCCAACAAAATAAGCAGACTCTTGGATGTCACTACCGCCCGCCTCCGTCTGGGTTACAAGTATCTTTGGCAGGTTAAATCACCACCACCAGATGTAGACCAAACAAGATGTAAACTTTGCCAGTTGGATTATTGTCACACCCTGCGTCATTATGTATTGGAGTGCGATAAAATTAATGAATTCAAAGACTACTCATTCAGAAATGTTCAAGATATGTCAAAGTATTTTATCCACAGTGGTATATTACAGACCATTCTGGAAAAATACCCTGACTTTGCTCCCTGTAAATAAAGCATTGACACGTGTGTGTGTGTGTGTGTGTGTGTGTGTGTGTGTGTGTGTGTGTGTGTGTGTATATGTATGTGTATATGTATATGTGTGTGTGTGTGACCCAACAATTCAAATTTGCACCAATAACTCATTACAGTTGTGGCTGGGTGTAGACTAATAGATTGCTCATTGCTTTATAATTTGTCCATGAGTGCAACCATGTACAGACGTAAGTAAATTTACTTACATGATTCATTACCTTGTAACTAGTGAATTAATTACCATTGTACCTTGTTCAGCTATCAAAACTTTGGGGCCCAGTTTCTGGACCCTATATATACCTCTGTAATCTGCAAATACCTTTGTAACTTGTCATGATTGTGACCATCTGAGTTCATTACCTTTGTAACTTGCTCAGCTATCAAACTTTGAGGTCCAGTCCCTGGACCCATTATGTACCTCTGTAATATTTTGACTACCGCGCACAGGATGGGTATGAAGTGCATAATAAAGATATCAAACTAAACATGGATTTGATGTTAAGAAGATTAATGACCCAGAGATAGCTAAACTCCTTATGATCCAGAATCAAACAATCACCAAGCTTACACAGGAAATGCAGGAGCTTAAAACCTCCAACGCACAGTATCTCATCAAGATCACAACTCTGGAAGACAAACTAACCACTCTAGAACAACTAAGCAACACCCACACCCAGTCTGTAGACACCATCAACACTCTGAAAGATCAAGTCACCCAGCTGAACAAGAACATCATAGAAGAAAGATCACGAGTGGATCTACAACTTACTGATGTCATCAACAACTTCCAAGACCATAACGACCAACAACAGCTAAGTGACGCTGTTATAGTTAATAGCAAACATCTTCCACCTACAGTCACCCAAGAGACATGCATGGAGGCCGCCCTACAACTCTTCAAGGACCACCTTAGCATAAACATACGTAGTGATGAACTAAAAGATTGCAAACTGATGGGCTACCAAGCAGGGGAAAAAAACAGTGCTATTAAAATTCAATACCAGCTTGCAAAGAAACAACCTACTAAAAACATCCATAACTATGAAATCTGATGTCTATGTGAACGAGTGCCTTACCAAAACAAGACAAAACCTCCTTTATCGTTTAAGAAAATTACGCAATGCCCCAAAAATTCATCAGTGCTTTGTGAGGGATGGTAAAATCGCAGTTAGGAAACAGCCCACTGGGAAGAGGTATTTCATTGCAACAGAACATGAACTTAAAAGATTCCTGAGTGAGGCTGGGTTAACAGAATTAGAATAATATGTAGTAAACCCACTATCCACGATTAGTGTTATGAACCATCTTTAAATTTTGTTCCCAAAATTCCAATACCCTCTTACCATTAAATTTTTACTTTTTGTTCCCCAAAATTCCAATACCCTCTTACCATTAAATTTTTACCTTATATCCAACTACCATTCTACCTCATAGTCTTAATTTGTATTTGATAACTACAAAATCCCCTTATTATTCAAGCTTTATTGCACAATTTTTATTTTATAATTATTATTGCCCCATTTTTTTATACTTCATTGCTCAATCTTATTTTATACCTTTATTTTTATTAACCTATCATTGCCAAAGATCCAAGCTTCCATACACAGCTGCAACATCATTGCCCTATCCTTACCAATTATACTTTTTAATAACCTGTGCAAAAAAAATCCCATTTTACTTATTTTAATATCTACTGTATACCATTCTCTGTATACCATTCTGTATATCCAACAACTTCAGCTACAACATAGCTGAACCTATTGCCAAGAAACTTCTTCAACGCTATCCCACCTAGAACTCAAGAATGGTACACTGCGGGTCCTTTAAGTCACACATTGTTTTTAACTATCACACTACTTTTAAGACTGTCACATGCAGCTTTCTCCACCTGACCCAGCATTCTCCACCTGACTATACCCTATATATATCTTCATGTTACTCATTTTCCAGGTAGATCTGTCTTTGACTCGATAAAGCCCACTGCGTGGGCGAAACGTTGTCAATAAAGGATCACATTATACTGCTTATGTGTTTATTTTTCCATTGTGTCGGTATTTTATACCATTTATTTCCACCTAAACCTACTCACTGTCCAGAACATCCATACTTACTACTCTGCTATCTACATTTATAGAACCATTAATTCCAACTTTAACCCTGAGCTAAAACACTTTCTTGACAGTTGTGACAGGACCCATAGACATAATACCAGACATAAACATCTCTTTGACATTCCCCGTGTCCGACTAAATCTATACAAAAATTCAATGCGCATAAAAGGGCCTAAAATCTGGAACTCCCTGCCTGAAAACTCTAGAACTGCAGACACAACCTCCATTTTCAAAAGCACCGTTAAAAAACATCTTATCTCACTTACGCATCCAACCGGTAGCTAACCATACGAAAACTACTTTATCTTGCACATATCCACAGCAAAATACACTTATTGATATCTGTGATTCCCCTTAATTTGCACAGTTCTAACCAAAATTCTAATACAACTATTGCTTCATAATACTTAAGCTAGTCATAAGTTTGCCTAAGACACTCCAATATAGAAACTATATTATGCCAATATATCACCTTTATCATTAATATATAAACTAATTGCTAACTTCTTATACTAATTGTTAAATTCTCAATGTTTAAATTTCAGTACCTAAATTTTGTAAACCTAACCTAACCTGGAGTCTACCTGGAGAGAATTCCAGGGGTCAACACCCCCACGGCCCGGTCTGTGACCAGGCCTCTTGTTGGACCAGAGCCTGATCAACCAGGCTGTTACTGCTGGCCGCACGCAGTCCAACGTACGAACCACAGCCCGGCTGATCAGGTACCGACTTGAGGTGCCTGTCCAGTGCCTGCTTGAAGACAGCCAGGGGCTTGTTGGTAATCCCCCTGATGTATGCTGGGAGGCAGTTCAACAATCTTGGGCCCCTCACACTTATTGTGTTGTCCCTCAATGTGCTAGTGGCACCCCTGCTCTTCATTGGGGGAATGTTACATCGCCTGCCGAATCTTTTGCTTTCGTACGGAGTGATTTTTGTGTGCAAGTTTGGTACTAAGCCCTCGAGAATTTTCCATGTGTATATAATAATCTCTCCCGCCTGCGTTCTAGAGAGTACAGGTTTAGGAACTTCAAGCGTTCCCAGTAGTTGAGGTGGTTCATCGCACTTATGCGTGCGGTGAAGGTTCTCTGCACATTTTCAAGGTCAGCAATTTCACCCGCCTTGAAAGGAGCAGTTAGTGTGCAGCAATATTCCAGCCTAGATAGAACAAGCGATCTGTAAAGTGTCAACATGGGCTTGGCATCCCTGGTTTTGAAGGTTCTCATTATCCATCCTGTCATTTTTCGAGCAGATGCAATTGCTACATTGTTATGGTCCTTGAAGGTGAGATCCTCAGACATGATCACTCCCAGGTCTTTGACATTAGTTTTTCGCTCTATTGTGTGGTTGGAATTAGTTTTGTACTCCGATGAGATTTTAATTTTTTCCCGTTTTCCGTATCTGAGAAATTAAAATTTCTCATCTTTAAACTTCATATTGTTTTCTGCAGCCCATTTAAAGATTTGGTTTATGTCTTTTGGTTTTGGATTTCTAAACGGTGGTGTCATACAGATTCGGGTGTCATCCAAGGAAAGAAAAGCACTGTGGCTTATACCCCTGTCTATGTCTGATATGAGGATGAGGAATAGGATGGGAGCAAGTACTGTGCCTTGTGGAACAGAGCTTTCACATTAGCTGCCTCAGCTTTACTCTGTTGACTACTCTCTTTGTGTTCTACTTGTTGGGAAATTATAGATCCATCTACCAACTTTCCTGTTATTCCTTTATCACGCATTTTGTGTGCTTTCACACCATGGTCACATTGTCAAATTTTTGCAAAATCTGTGTATATAACATCTGCATTCTGTTTGCCCTCTGAGCACCCAGGACCTTGTCATAGTGGTCAGTAGTTGGGACAGACAGGAGCGCCTGCTCAAAACCCCCTGCCCCTGGGTTGTGTAATTGATGGTTATCTAGATGGTGGCGATCTTCTTCTTAGAACCCTTTAAAAGATTTTTTATGATATGGGACGTTAGCGCTATTGGTCTGTAGTTCTTTGCCATTGCTTTACTGCCATTTTGTGGAGTGGGGCTATGTCTGTTGTTTTTAGTACTGGGGACGACCCCAGTGTCATGCTCCCTCTCTATAGGATGTTAAAGCACGTGATGGGGCTTCTTGCAGTTCTTGATGAACACTGAGTTCCATGAGTCGGGGCCTGGGCGGAGTGCATGGGCATGTCATTTATCCCCTTTTTTAAAGTCATGTGGCGACAGGGTAATGTCAGATAGGCTTGCGTCTACCAGGTTCTGTGGCACTCTCATAAAAAATCATTTAGGTCTTCAACTTTTAGTCTGGTTAGCGGCTCACTAAAAACTGAGTCATACTGGGACTTTAGTAACTCACTCATTTCCTTGCTGTCATCTGTGTAAGACACATCTCGTTTTAGTAGGGGCCCAATACTGGATGTTGTTCTCGACTTTGTTTTGGCATAAAAAAAGAAATACTTTGGGTTTCTTTCAATTTCATTTATGGCTTTTAGTTCTTCCCGTGTTTCTTGATTCCTGCAAGATTCCTTTATTTTTAATTCAATGTTTGCTATTTCTCTGACCAGTGCCTCCTACGTATTTCAGATATATTGGCCTCTTGTAGCCGCTCTGCTATTCTTTGCCTTCGCCTGTATGGGAGCGCCTCTCTCTTCTAGTTTACATATTCTCCTCCTTTCCTTAAGGAATTTGCCTTGAGCAAACCTCAAGTCCCACAGAGTTAATTTGTTCTAGACATAGGTTATTATCCGTGATGTTAGGCTATCTTCCCAGTTTATATCATTTGGATTTGGTTTTTTGGTCCCACCTTATGTTTTTGTTATTGAAGTTGAAATTGGAGAAAAGGGTCCTTCGCGACTGATCACATTTTATTGATCTGAGGCTCCCCGCATGCATGTCTGGACCTCTATTATGTTGTGATCTGAATATATTGTTTTTGATATGATGACATTTCGTATCAGATCATAATTGTTAGTGAAGATGAGGTCCAGTGTATTCTCCAATCTTGTAGGCTCTATTATTTGCTGGTTTAAGGTGAATTTGGTGCATAGATTTAAAAGTTCATGCATGTGTGAATTTTCATCTGAGCTGCCTCCTGGTGTTATCTCTGCTACCACATTATTTGCAATATTCCTCCATTTTAGGTGCCTTAGGTTGAAGTTCCCCAGGAGCAAGATGTTGGGGGCAGTGGTTAGTTAGTTAGTTTGATATCTTTATTATGCACCCCATACCCATCCTGTGGGCGGTAGTCAAAAGATTACAGAGGTACATAATTGGTCCAGAGACTGGACTCCAAAGTTTTGTTAGCTGAACAAGTTACAGCGGTAATGAACTAGATCTGGTCACAATTATGACAAGTTACAAAGGTAATGAGCTCCAGGTAGAGCTGGTCACACTCATGACAAGTTACAAAGGTAATGAACTAGATCTGGTCACAATCATGAAAAGTTACAAAGGTAATGAGCTCCAGGTAGAGCTGGTTACACTCATGACAAGTTACAAAGATAATGAACTAGATCTAGTCACAATAATGACAAGTTACAAAGGTAATGAGCTCCAGGTAGAGCTGGTCCAAAAACATGACAGTTACAAAGGTAATGAATCATAAACATTCAATACATGGTTACAATCAGCAACAAATTACAAACATTCTAGGAATGCATCATTTCCCCAACAACAGATGTTGCTAGGTGCCTGTCCCCCTTCGGCAGGACAGCCTGACAGCCATTGCAAACAGCAGCTGGTTGCAGGAGCACCATCGACCCTTCCTGAGAGGTCCCAAAAGGTCAGCGACTCTGCTAGCAGCCTGAGGGAGAGCTGCCCTGGGGATGTGTCAACGTCCTGGTGGACCCCAAATTTGATTGCAGATCCCAGGCCCTCCGTCCGCTGGGAGGCGCTGCTGGCAGCTCCACCTGGAGCCCCCGCGCGCCCACACGTCCACCGTGGCACGGATGTTGAAGCTTGAGGAACCGAGTGCACACCGCCTGTGGCACACCTGACAGCTGCCTCGTAGTGGAACTCCACGGCGCTGTCCCTGCAGTGGAAGCTCCCACGATCCCGGCACACACCCCGCCATCGCCGACGGGGGGCAGTGGCTGGAAGGTTTTCCAGACATTGATCAATTTTCAGAAGCTGTTCCTGGAATTGTTGGGACGTTGCATCCGGAGGCTTGTATACAACCACGATGACCAGGTTTTGATTCTCGATCTTTACTGCTAAAACTTCAACTACATCATTTGAGGCATTTATTAGTTCTGAGCATATAAGTGACTCTGTGATATACAGGCCAACCCTCCCCCCTTCTGCCTGTTCACTCTGTCACATTTGTATAGGTTGTAGCCAGGGATCCATATTTCATTGTCCAAGTGATCCTTTATGTGGGTCTCTGTGAAAGCCGCAAAATTGCATTGACTCTGTAAGCAGTCCACGGATGTAAGGTATCTTGTTGTTTGTTGCTGGCTTTAGACCCTGTATATTTGCAAAGATGAATGTCGTTGGATTGGTGGTATTGGTGGTATGGAGGGGTCTTTTTTTTTCCTGGCACTAATATCTGTTGTTCTGGAGTGGAGGCCATTGACTGTGGTTCCACTCCCGAAATGATTGCAGTTGGTGTATGATTTCTGTCATTTCCTGCCAGCTTTTTTTCCTTCCTTGCGCTAAAAAACCTCTCTCTCTGGAGTGGCTTTGGCCAGGGGTGGTCCAATGTGAGACGGGCGAGCGATTCGAAAATTGCCGCACCGTCGAGGGAGAAGCCGGAATCAAGGTCAGAGAAGAGCGAAGGTCAGATGTTTGAAAGGGCCAGTCGGGTCCTGGGACCTGAAGCAGGTGACGAACTGGCACCTGCTTCAGGTACAATATTAGGGTTGTCCGAAGAGTTATCCGTTATCAAGGTAGGGTCAGAACTAGGTGCGGTATCAAGGGGCCCGGGGGTAGAGTCACGGATTAGGGCATCCATGGTTAGGTTACTTCTTTCTTTTTGTTTTTAAGGGGGGAACGTGGAGGAATAGCTCCTAGGAGGAATGAAAGGGGCGTAAATCCCCCTCCGCGCCCAAGAGGACCTCAACACCGCAAGTAGTGCAGATGCTACATGGAACCCGTGCCATACCCTACCCTTCATGCCAGTAAACCAGCAATTCGGGATAGCAACCTCACATCCACCGAGCCACCTCGGCGGACAAAAGAGAGGGCGGCCGGATATCCGCCACAAAGCATACCGCCTTCGGCCACCACCCCCGGAATCCGAAAGGTGGCCTCCAGAGATACACCTGTCGCAAGAAAGATACCCAAGGCCACCCCCCGGGAGACCGGAGAGGGATTGGGACATCCCCAGGCGATCCAGATTCCACGGCAAACTACACCACTGCCAAGAACCTCAACGGAATAGGAATGGACCACGGTACCCTTCCCCCTACCTAGGAACTAGAATGCCTGTGGAGAGAAGCTCCCAGGGTAAAAATGGGAAGGAAATAAGGGAGGGATGAGGAGGAGGGGGAGGAGGAAAGGGAAAAGGGAGGATGGGGAAGATGGGAAAAGGGAGGGGGGATTGGGGGGTAATTAGGTTAGGTCTGAGGAAGAAGACCAAAAGGTCCAATTCCTCAGACTGATAGCCTCTTTACCTCGTCAAGGAGCCCCCCTTAAAGAGGGTTGCATCCGGAGGCTTGTATACAATCACGATGACCAGGTTTTGATTCTCGATCTTTATTGCTAATACTTCAACTACGTCATTTGAGGCATTTAGTAGTTCTGAACATATAATGTATCTCTCCCTGGCGGGAGAGATACATTATATGTTCAGAACTACTAAATGTAACTCTCCCTGGCGGGAGAGATACATTTGCCTGTTCACTCTGTCACATCTGTATAGGTTGTAGCCCGGGATCCATATTTCATTGTCCAAGTGATAAGGTCAAAAAAATTGTATTATGAGAACAGACTACATAACATAAAAGGTGATATGAAAAAGACCTGGAAAACCCTATCTGAAATTCTAGGAAATAAAAAGATATCCAAGAAGAAAACTATCACACTGTTATTTTCCTATAATATAATTTCAATATTTACTATTGATGTAAGCATCCTACAAAACACTTGTCACAATGTAATATCCACTGATTGTAATTTGAGTACATTTATTAACTGTTATAAGCAAATGTTTAAGTAGTATTAAGTAGTCTATAAGCCATTAGATTAATCTGCCCTTAATGCCATGGCATGCCAGTGGATCTTTGCACTTCAGTTCATGTTTGTAATAACAAAATCTTGATGTAAACTTGCAATGAAATAAAAAAATTATTTATTTATAAACAACTGCCAAAGTGTAACCCAAAGCCTACTCTTGACCCTGGTCTTGAGCATATAAGGTGCAAGGTGATTTTCCATTTTTTTTGAAGGGGGGAATATGCGTCTTATATGCTGGAAAAATAAGGAAATTACTTTGTTTGGGAGACTGTGCTGCCACTTCTATGTACTGGATATGTTCAGTGGCATGACCTGCCTCACACAATTATCCTTACCATTACCTAATGTGCCTCATACCAACCACCCTCCTCTCCCCACCATCCACTTATTCTTTTCATCCACCCCCTACACATCTGTATTGTAATGCATAGTAATGCACCTCTCTTCATTGTTTAATACTATTTGTTAAGTACCAAAAGTAAAATACTCGATAAATATTCTTGGTTGAAAAAATATTTATGAGATAGGAAATATTATAACAAGGGAATGCATCTCCAATTATAACTTGAGTGTTTACATGATATTTATAAATTGAGTGTCTACATGACAATAGGCTCTGAATTACAAACAATCAACGTTATAAGCAATTTTAGTTGTATATTAATATCGTGAGGGCCCTACTGCAATTCAGTAGCCTGTCAGCATTATATACGTAATAATAATAAGGCATACAGGCCTAGCTGACATCAACGACATACTACTATATATATAAAGCCCCTTGTTATGCAGAGCATTTCGGGCAAATTAAGTCGTTTTTGGCCCAGGATGTGACCCACATTAGTTGACTAACACCCAGGTACCTATTTTACTGATGAACATGGACAGG
The DNA here is from genome assembly GCA_009830355.1 of Cherax destructor. Lineage (NCBI taxonomy): Eukaryota > Metazoa > Arthropoda > Malacostraca > Decapoda > Parastacidae > Cherax > Cherax destructor. The sequence goes on along the minus strand of WNWK01012444.1, from coordinate 37,519 downwards.
CATCTTAAGGAAGCACATAATAATGTTTCCATCCAGGGATCGACCCCCAGACCTTAGTGTGTGAGCTGAGTGCACTAGCAGTCAAGCTATGGGCCACCTCATAATGATAATGAACATATCATTCTTAAGCTCCATCTTGGCTGGCCATTTTGTGGTCAGCATGATATGCATCAGGTCTATTGTCTAGATTAAGAATTTATTTTTAGTATCATTTAGTTCATGGGGGAAGAGCTAAACCCATAGGGGCCATGAATCACCTTGAAGATTAAGAGGTAATCAGCTTTAATTCAAAGAAAGGGAGGGTAGGTCTTATTCCATGGCTCAAAATCCCATCACCAGCATCAAAGAGCCTCCCTTTGCAAGAAAGAGGTTTATAGGTGGTGTGTTTTTCTCTCAGAATGTGAGCAAGGTGTGAGACACATAGTATTTAATATTGTTGAATGTCTGTTGAGGAGTTTTGGCAGATTGCAAAGGCATTTTGTCCAATGACAAGTGATCTGTGAATCACTGTTGCACTAGGGGGGTAAGCTGGTTCTCTTGTAAAGGTGAATTATTATTATTATAATCAAAAAGAAGCGCTAAACCACAGGGGTTATACAGCACAGCTCGTAAAGGTGAAGCGAGGGGTCAGAGGAGAACTCTGGTACTGGGTTCAGTTAATGAGTGATTGCACAGTGTGAGAAGCCATCTGCATGGGGCCAGTAGAGGGTCTCAATATTATTACATATATGTGGAGCACCTGGAGGAATGGGAGACATTCTGGCTCGATCCAAGGAAGGGCAGGGCAGGTCCGATTCCTTCGATTAAGAGTCCCTCAATGGTATTAAGAAACCTGTTAATAAGGTATTGCATCATACATGAAAGAAAGCAAAAATGGGGAAGCAGCTCCCCGAATAAATGAGTGAACTGCAATCACTTCTTGCTTTACCTAGTATACAATACCAGAATATCACCTTCAGAATTAAATGAGCAAGGCTTAGTAAAACCGCCAACTTAAACAAGAGTACTAACTATGCAATCATCTTTCGGTTAATAATGGTTCCAGGCAAACTGGAATAAACTCCAGGCATTATACTACACTTACATTACCACTCCTGGATCTGCAGGTAACCTTCAGAAGCATGACTACCAGAGGCCCCTTTATATGGCTACCTGATGTATTGCTGGAAAGTCACTTGACATGCCCTAAGATGGTCCAATTTCCATTAGAGTGACAGCCACCACAGCACTACCTAAAGAATTGCCGGGTCACTGCATGGAGAAAGCCTGGGCCAGGACTTGTCCTGGTGAACCTGTACCTGTATTTTAAGCCTAACTAGAGGGAGAAGCGAGGTATTCAGATCTGATTCGAGGAAAAGGAGTATAAGCCTAGTTCCCTGTTCCCTGTTCATCCATGCCCATGGATTGCTTTCTGGGGAAAAATGAAAAAATACAAATGGCTCCTTGTATGAAGGTTTCTGATTGTATTCTCTTCATTTAACAAAATTGCAAAATATAATTGTGACAATATTTATTGCAATAACATTTGTAAATAAGCCAGTGCATTGAAGAGTACATAATTACCAGCGAGGACATGATGGAAAAAATGCTACGGTCAGTTGACCTAATGCCACCATGAGTATGTAATAGTCTAGCATTTTTAATAAAAATTCTATCATCTTTTTAACCCTTAAACTGTCCAAATGTAGATCTACATTTACGTGCGTAATGCTCCGACCTTAATTTTCTCCATAAGAAAGCATGTAAAAAAAAAAGATCTACGTTCGGAGTGCTACACGAGCGAACGTAGATCTACGTTTGGGCAGTTTAAGGGTTAAGGAATCTCAGCACTTTACACTGATACTGCACTTCTTACCTTTATCTAATACATGATTTACATGCTGCACAAATTGGCACCATTTATATATTTCATTTGTACTTTAAATTTTTTGTCTTGCAAGTTACTCCGTGAAAAACTCAGATTTTCATATTCAGTGTCTTCAAACTGAATCTCTGCTTTGAATCAAATTGATCTTTTAGTGTTCTAATGAATTAATGAAAATATGATATTATTAGTTTTTAGGAAATACACTCCAAAATTAGCTTGTAACAACTAATACATAAACTGTATATTACCACCAAATGTAAGCTTGTTAACTCATTAGGGACTTGTTACTGTGACTTGTGTATCCTTATGCTCTTGTTCTACCATCAGCAAGATGAACACAGGTTGTTCAATAAACTAGCATATAATGAGAAAATTATGTTGTAAATTAAAAGCTAGTAACTCTTTAATACCTTGAACTGTCAATACATACTACTATCAGTATTTTTTTTTCGACATGCCAGCCATTTCCCACCGAGTCAGGGTGACCCAAAAAAGAAACACTTTCACCATCATTCAACACTTTCAACAGTTTAGATGTCACACCAAACAGCCAATATTTCAAGCCCTCCTTTAAAGTGCAGGCATTGTACTTCCCACCTCCTGGACTCAAGTCCGGCTAACCAGTTTCTCTGAATCCCTTCACAAAATATTACCTTGCTCACACTCCAACAGCTTGTCAGGTGGTCTCAAAAACAATTCATCTCCATTCACTCCTATTTAACACACTCACACATGCCTGCTGCATGTCCAGGCTCCTTGCACACAAAACCTCTTTTATCTCCCCTCTCCATCCTTTCCTAGGACAACCCCTACCCCTCCACTACAGATTTATACACCCTCCAAGTCATTCTATTTTGGTCCATGCTTCCCAAGCGACTAAACCACCTCGATAACCTCTTCAGCCCTCTGAATAATACTTTTTTGCAACTCCACACTATCAGTAATGCTGTATATAATTATTGCTGTTCTGTGTTTAAAATCTATTAACATTAAAAAAGTGAGCAAATGAAGCAGTGTACTAACAAATTAAAAAGGTGCATAAAAGTTTGTTAGGTTTGGGTCCTTTAGCTGAAATTGGGTCATTTAGGCTATAATCCACCCACCCACAAACTGCAACTCTATTTTGATATCTAAAAAAAGTAAGTTCTGAGTAAATATTCAACAACAAATACACCTCCCTGTGTAGTCCCCCTGATCATATGAAATATTTGTACATTTTGTGCACTGACAAACAAGGAGTTGTTATACACACACAACCCGCACATATAAAAGAGAGGAGCTTACAACGACGTTTCGGCCTGACTTGGACCATTTACAAAGTCGGGTTGTGTGTGTATTGTTCCAGTCACGGTATTGTGCCTTTTTTATTTATTTAAGGAGTTGTTACTGGGAATTAATTTTAGTACATAAAAGTATGATGAAACAATGTTTACTTGATAAAAAAAAATAACAAAATATTACAATTTAAATTATTTGTAGTATTTATGTTACTAAACAAATTTTTAATCTTTTGAAGCTATCAAAATATTTTAAATGTTTTTGTATTTTAATACAGTACAAAATTAATATTTAACTTTTTCTAAAACATGTCTCACAGGAAGTATATATAGTAGTCCCTAGAATAATGATGGCTGACTTGAGTTACGATTTACTCTTATAAAGAAATCAGTTTTCAGCTGCGATGAAAAATTTGAGTTACGATACGTATACAATGGTCAGCGGGCGTACGTGGGCCTCAACCCAGAGACAAGACAGGGTGATGAAAAGGTCTTAAATGGCATGATGGTGGAGGTGTGCTGGGGTGATGGAAGTGGGTTGGTAGGAGGGAGGGTGGAAGAGAGAGAGAAAGACCATACATGTACCAGTACCAGGTTAGGTAAGGTTCGTCAGGAAACAGGACAAGTGTTTCCTGACGCGGGTCTTAGTCAGATGATGACCAGTACCAGACACAACGGTGGGAGGCAATATCAGTGAGTGTTAATAATATTAAATCTATAAGTCTTTATCAGCCTGCCTCCCTGCCTGTCTGCCTGCCAGCTTTTCTATACCCTACCTACCCTATCTTGCTTTGTCCACTGTGATCTGTCTGCTGACTTGTCTTTCATAAAAAGATGGTGGAGGGTATGTTGGGAGTAGGAGCGAGGAGTTGGTAGACTGGGTGAAAGAGAGTGGGAGTGAAGGAGGGAGACTATATGTGTACTAGATGCGGGTGGTGGGAGACATCAATAGTTAGTTTGATATCTTTATTATGCACCCCATACCCATGGTGTGGGCGGTAGTCAAAAGATTACAGAGGTACATAATGGGTCCAGGGATCAATAACAAGTGTAAATATTAAGTCTATATTTCTTTACCAATCTTCCTACCTCCTTCCCAGTCTGTCTGCCTGCCTGCTCTTCCTTTCCCTACCTGCCCTGTCTTGCAGTGTCTTCCTGCTTGCTTGTTTTAAATGGAAAGATCGTTGAGGGTGTGTTGGAAGTGGGAGGGAGGAGTTGGTGGGTGTGTTGGAAGGAGGGAGACCATAAGTGTACCACACATGGATGGTGGGAGACAATAACATGAGTGAAAATATTAAGTCTACAATTCCTTATCAATCTGCTTCCCAGCCTCCCCGCTTCTCTCTGCCTGCCTGCCTGCCTGCCTGCCTGTCTGTTCTCGCCTATTTGTGGTTGCAGGGGTCGAGACAGCTCCTAGCCCCACCTCTTCACTGATCGCTACTAGGTCCAATCTCTCCCTGCTCTATGAGCTTTATCATACCTCATCTTAAAACTATGTATGGTTCCTGCCTCCACTACATCACTTGCCAGACTATTCCACTTCCTGACAACTCTATGACAGAATAAATACTTCCTAACATCTCTTTGACTCATCTGAGTCTTCAACTTCCAATTGTGACCAATTGTTTCTGTGTCCCATCTCTGGAACATCCTGTCAATGTCCACCTTATCTATTCCTCTCAGTATTTTGTATGTCGTTATCATGTCTTCCCTAACCCTCCTGTTCTCCAGTGTCATCAGGCCGATTTCCCTTAACCTTTCTTCGTATGACATTACCCTTAGCTCTGGAACTATCCTTGTTGTAAACCTTTGCACTTTCTCTAATTTCTTGATGTGCTTGACCAGGTGTGGGTGCCAAACTGGTGCTGCATACTCCAGTATGGGCCTGACATACACGGTGTACAGAGTCTTGAACAATTCCTTACCGAGGTATCAGAACGCTATTCTCAGGTTTGCCAGGTGTCCTATGCTGCAGCAGTTATCTGGTTGATGTGCACTTTAGGAGATGTGCTTGGTATTATACTCACCCCAAGATCTTTTTCCTTGAGTGAGATTTGCAGTCTTTGGCCACCTAGCCTATACTCTGTCTGCGGTCTTCTTTGCCCTGCCTTGATATTCATGACTTTGCATTTGGCGGGGTTAAATTCGAGTAGCCAGTTGCCTGGGCATAAGCCCAGGCATAAGCCTGGGCATAAGCCTGGTCATAAGCCCAGGCGGACTTGCTCTGCTGCTGGGTGCCAATGCATGTGGATATTTCAAACTGCAGACTGTGCTTGTTTATCACTCAGAAAACCCCCAGTGTTTAAACAACAAAAATAATCCAAGTGAAAGATGGGTGTGTTCTGGCATCTTGGAACAAATTACCATAAATCCATGTATGTAAGGGGTTTGAGTTACAAAAATTTTGAGACACGATATGATACGTCTCCTGGAATAGATTAATATTCTTATTCAAGGATTACCGTACATTAAAACAATGTGATCTAAAATTCTTTCTAGGCAAATATCTTTTATACAGTACTTATTTTCTGTGGTGAAGGTGGGGTAGGGGTCGGCCTAGGAAAGGTTGGAGGGAAGGGATAGAGGAGGTTTTGTGTGCGAGAAGCTTTGACTTCCAGCAAGCATGCGTGAACATGTTAGATAGGAGCGAATGGAGACAAATGGTTTTTAGGACTTGACGTGCTGTTGGAGTGTGAGTAAGGTAACATTTATGAAGGGAGTCAGGGAAACCAGTAGGCCAGATTTGAGTCCTGGAAATGGGAAGTACAGTGTTTACACTCTGAAGGAGGGGTGTTAATGTTGCAGTTTTAAAACTGTAGTGTAAGTGCGCCTCTGGCAAGACAGTGATGGAGTGAATGATGATGAAAGTTTTTCTTTTTTGGGCCACCCTGCCTTTATGGGAGAAGGCCAATGTATTAATAAAAAAAAAATTCTAGTGTCATTTCTTTTTAAATGAAGACAAATCTCATGAAAATCCAATTATTTATAACAAGTATCTACAATTTAAAATTAATTTTATACAGTTACTTGTAGTTTATTCTGTCATATAAATAAAATTAAACTGTTTACTATTAAATATTCTCAAACTATCCAGGAGCTCAACAGTTATTTTTAAATAAGATAGTGCATACATCAACTAACTATTCAACATATACACAAAGATTTGTGGAAACAAATTGGTTCACAAATGTTGAAAGAACCAAGACATGCACTCCTCAGTTGTTCTGTCATGGGGATTGGAGACTGCTGAATTGAAACAATTAAATACAGTCAAACCTCAGTTTTCGTATGCCCTAGTTTTCGTAGGATTCTGTTTTCGATTACTTTTTTCGTCAAAATTTTGTACCAGTTTTTGTACATCCACTTGGCTTTCGTAGAGTTGAAAATGGTCCATACAAAACTCGTCCGCCTGCCTGCGTGACTCGGCCACTCAAGCGCCCAAAAACCATCCCATGCATTTGTCACTCAGTCTGCCTTTGTTTCTCGTTGAGTGAGCACACAGCGCATTCATCCGAAACATTTTGTAATAATCCATTTTTTTTGTGATTGTTTATTGAGTGCAACTGCTAAATAAGCCACTATGGGGCCAAAGAAAGCTCTGAGTGCCAGCTCTTTGATAAAGAAGGCGAGAAACACGATAGAATTCAAGAAAGAACTCCTAGCAAAGTACAAAAGTGGTGTATATGTGGCCAATCTCGCCAGGATGTACAGGAAGTCCACATCAACGATCAGTTCCATCCTGGTGAAGAAAAAAGAAATCAAGGAAACTAATGTTGTGAATTAATAAATATGCTAACGAAACAGAGATCGCAAACAATCAAAGATGTTGAGAAGTTGTTGTTGGTGTGGATAAACGAAAAACAGTTAGCGGGAGATAGTGTTTTGGAGGCCATAATTTGTGAAAAGGCAAGGCTGTTGCATGTGGATCTTGCAAAGAAAATGCCTGGAATGAGTGCTGCTGTTAGTGAATTTAAGGCCAGCAGAGGCTGGTTCAACAAATTCAAGAAGCGAACTGGCTGGCATACACAGTGTGGTAAGGCATGGCGAGGCTGCCAGTTCGGACAAGTGTGGGGCCGAAGAATTCATTGATGAATTCAAGGGGTACATAGAGGCTGAAGGATTCCTCCCCCAACAAGTCTTCAATTGTGATGAAACAGGCCTCTTTTGGAAGAAAATGCCAAAGAGGACCTACATCACACAGGAGGAAAAGGCACTGCCAGGACACAAACCTATGAAGGATAGGCTAACTCTTTTGTTCTGTGGTAATGCTAGTGGGGATTTCAAAGTGAAGCTTTTACTGGTGTATCACTCTGAAAATCCCCGAGTGTTCAAGAAAAACAAAGTCATCAAGAGTAAATTGTGTGTGATGTGGAAGGCTAACAATAAGGCATGGGTCACGAGGTAAATTTTCATTGAGTGGGTCAATGAAGTGTTTGGCCCGAGTGTGAAGAAATTCCTCCTGGAAAATAAATTGCCACTCAAGTGCCTGCTGGTAATGGACAATGCTCCTGCTCATCCTCCAGACTTGGAAACCCAATTGTTGGAGTTTAGTTTCATCACAGTGAATATCTTGCCCCCTAATACCACTCCTCTCATCCAGCCCATGGACCAGCAGGTCATTTCAAACTTCAAAAAACTCTACACCAAAGCAGTTTCAAAGATGCTTTGAAGTGACCTCAGACACTGAATTGACCCTAAGAGAGTTCTGGAGGAATCACTTCAATATCCTCAATTACATAAGCCTTATAGATAAGGCTTAACAGGAAGTGACTTCCAGGACGATGAACTCTGCTTGGAGAAAATTGTGGCCAGAATGTGTCCTCGAGAAGAATTTTGAAGGGTTTGAGGCCGACCCTGACGACCCTACACCTGTTGTGGAATCTATTGTGTCTTTGGGGAAGTCCATGGGGTTGGATGTGAGTGGCCAGGGTGTGGAAGAGTTGGTGGACGACCACAGGGAAGAGTTAACCACTGAAAAGCTGCAACACCTTCAACTGGAACAGCAACAGACCTCAGCTGAAGAAATTGCTTCAGTAGAGGAGGAAGAGAGAGGGAAGAATGTTCCTTCTTCAGTGATTAAGGACATGAGTGCAAAGTGGAGTGAGTTGCAAAGTTTTGTGGAGAAATATCACCCTAACAAAGCTGTTGCAAGCCTTGTCTGCAACATGTTCAATGACAATGCCTTGTCCCATTTTAGGCAAATCTTAAAGAGATGCCAGAAACAGACCTCTCTGGACAGCTTTTTTGTGTGAAGGGTGCAGTGACTCTCAAGCTGGTCCTACTGCCAGTAAAAAACAAAGAAGAGAAGTATCCCTGGATAGGGCCTTAATACCTTAATTCCCCTTCCAAACAATAACCTCCCCTCCTCTCTCTCCCCTCTTCGCCGTCTTCCTTACGCCAACAAGAGTCTTCAATAAAGGTAAAAGTGATGTTAAATGTTCATTTATCATTTCATGAGTCATTTATATTTATTTCTCATTGTTTTCTGTATGTAAAACTATAGATATTCTCTATAAAATATATTTTTTGTTAATATTTTTGGGTGTCTGGAACGGATTAATTGGATTTACATTAGTACTTCTTATGGGAAATGCTGCTTCAGTTTTCGTACGATCCGGTTTTTGTCAGACTTTTTCAAACGGATTAATCATGAAAACCGAGGTTCCACTGTACTGACTAGAATCCTGTGCTAGATGCTTACCATTAGATATATTTTTAACAAATATTTTTTGATATTGAAATAATTTCTCCAGAGCACGAAGTGTCATTTATCTTATTTAAATAAATATTTTAAATTTTTTAGACAGATCACAAATCACTTTTTTTTATTCAAGGGCATATAGCTGACAAAAATGAAGACAAAGACATATCACAGCAAAATACGTCTATTGTAACTGCTGTGCTCTATTGAGAGATTATCAAGTCATGATAAAGTTTCTCTTCAGTGTCTTATTAAATCTGATTTTTATGAAAAATCCCTTATCTACTCTGAACACTGAAGCATTTTTTCTAATTTAAGATCACTCTGTGTTAAGAGATCTGATTCATGCAAAAAATCTTCAGGACATTCTGAAAATTGGTATGATTTATCTTCTGCATGAATTTTCTTGTGTTTTAACAGATTTGATTTATGTGAAAAATCCTTCAGACATTCTGAACATTGAAATGGTTTTTCTCCAGTATGAACTCTCATGTGTCTCTTTAAATCTGGATTTCGTGAAAATGCTTTTTGACATTCTAAACACTTAAAAGGTTTTTCACCTGTATGAACTCGTGTGTGTTTGATTAAATCTGGTTTTTGTGAAAAATCTTTTAGACACACTAAGCACTTGAATGGTTTCTCTCCTGTATGTACTCTCTTGTGTGTTAATAGATTTGAGATGTGAGAAAAATCTTTTAGACACTCTGAACACTTGTATGGTTTCTCTCCTGTATGAACCCTCATGTGTCTAATTAGATCTTGTTTTCGGGAAAAAGCTTTTAGACACTCTGAACACTTGTGTGTTTTCTCTCTTGTATGAACTCTAATGTGTGTTAATAACTTTGCTATATGCGAAAACTCTTTTTGACACACCGAACACTGATATGGTTTCACTTCATTATTAACTCTCATTATTAGAGCTGTGCTAAAAATTTTGAAGATATTAATTAAATTGTTATTATGCAACTTTCATCAATAGCTGGTGAAAATTTATTATATATTGTTAATATGCTTTATTTTAAATCAATAAGTCATTATTCTATGAAATGCTTTAAAAGCATAACAATATTTCAATGAGTTTTGCAACATCTATGAGCTATGTTCAGTATTAGCCAGAAAGTTGAGGTGAATTTGAAGAGGCACTGACACTCAGTAGAAGTATTTCTGACAATGTTCTGTACTTCGGACACTGCGACAGTATTCATCTACAGTGTTTCTGATACTTCTCATGAGAAAATGAGCTGAAAAAAAAATGAAAGATTAGCATAACTTTATTCCAAATAATGTGCAATGTCTTCAACAGGATAGTAACAGGTAAGTTTAGTCTGATTAAATGCAAATCTGACGATTTATTAACATGGAGGGAATGCTGTATGGTCATTTAGTGTGTAATGTCTTTTAACACTTCTGGGAGAAAACCAGTGTGTAAAAGGAGTTAAATAACTTGGATTATATAAACTTATTATTATAATCAAAACTAAGTGATAAACCTACCATATTCATACAGTGCTGCAAGGTAGGGTGTGTGAACTGTTTAATGTGCTTGATCCGAAACTAGCAAGGGTGGAGAGTATAACAGAGGCAGAGTCTGTAAGAGATGTGAGGAGGGCTAAAGGAAGTATTATCAAAGTATGTGTAATAAATGGGTTGCTGTCAAAAAGTCAAAGAGGGAGTCTGCCATCAGCGAGGAGGGAAGATAAAGTAAATGTTAGAGCGGTGACGATGTCGGAGGTAAATTCTCCGTGCTCGCTGAAAGAGAGGACAGTCTAATAGAATATGACAAACTGAAATTGGAACCTGACAATTCTCTGTCTTACTCATGGGTATCTCTCCATGAGATACCCATGAGTAAGAGAGGTGTACCCTATGCGAAGATGAGAGAGTGTAGTCTCCCAACCTCGGCATCAATGATAAGGTCAGAGACCTAAACTTGGCTTGATGGAATATAATTTGTTATGAGTCATATCAGACCAACGGTGTTGCCAACAGTTGCAAAGGTGATTAGAGATTACAGCAAAATGGTCTGAGTATGGAATACAGTGGGCCATCGGTTTTCGTTCACCTCCAAACTCGAACAATTATGTACAGTGGAACCCCGAGTAACAATCTGTCCGAATAACAATTTTTCTGTGTAATGATTGCTTTTTACGGTCAATATTTTTCTCGTGTAGCGATCTTTACTCATGTAGTGATATGTACCAGACCTGTACAGTCTAGCATTGTTTACACTTGAGTAACAATACCCAGAGTGCTCTTTCAAACATTTCACAATAAATTTATTGTGTTTATTGCTGGTTTAGTGATTGTCACTGTGAAATAAGTCACCATGGGTCCAAAGAAGCTTCACAAGTCGATAAAGGCTATAGCACCAGCCAGTGATAAAGTGTAGTATTAACAGTGTAGCAATGGAAATAAGTCACTCTGACTTTTTTGGGTTATCCTAGGTTTTCTACACATATGCTGCTATGTATGATAATCTATGTATAACTGGATTTGTGTATACCTTAATAAACTTACTTAAGTAAGTTAAGCGATTAATCGATAGAAAATGACGACAAGAAACTTAACTTCTACAATGTTTGAGGAATAGTATAGGGACACTGACAAGAGCGCCGCCTTCTGCCACCATCTCCTCTAAGGTAAGTGTAAGTATTTCTTATTTATATGAGTGTGAATATTTCTTATTTATAAATTACAGTGGACCCCCGGCTAACGAAAGGTTTAGTTAACGAAAAAATCAGTTACCGAAAACTTTTTTCGCTATCGGATAGCAAAAAGCTCGGATAGCGAAACGTATTAGACCTGTCCGCCTGCTCCACGCCTGGCCTGCGCAAGACACCAGTGTAGCGTTGTTTACCATTGAGAAAACATTACCCAGCGCGCTCTTTCAAACATTCACAATACATTTGGTGTCTTTTTTGGTGGTTTAGTGATTGTCACTGTGAAATAAGTCACCATGGGTCCAAAGAAGCTTCCTAGTGGCACCCCAGTGGTAAAGAGAGTGAGGAACACCATCGAACTGAAGAAGGAGATTGTTGAAAAATATGAGAGTGGCGTACGTCTGAGTGATCTTGCCAGGATGTACAAGAAAAGTGCATCTACTATCGGCACTATCCTGGCAAAGAGAAATGAGATCAAGGAAGCTAATGCAAAAGGGGTTGATTTGTTAACAAAACAAAGATCGAAAACAGTAGATGAGGTTGAGAAGTTACTGATGGTGTGGATCAAAGAAAAACAGATAGCGGGTGATAGTATTTCCATGGCGATAATTTGTGAAAAGGCAAGGAAGTTGCACACAGATCTCGTCAAGACAATGCCTGCAACCAGTGGTGAGGCGAGTGATTTTAAAGCCAGCAAAGGCTGGTTTGACAGTTTTAAGAAACGTAGTGGCATACACAGTGTTGTGAGACATGGTGAGGCAGCCAGCTCAGACAAACCTGAAGGAGTTCATAGACACTGAAAAATTCGAAACCTAGCAAGTGTTTAATTGTGATGAAACAGGCCTGTTTTGGAAGAAAATGCCCAACAGGACCTTCATTACTCAGGAGGAAAAGGCACAGCCAGGACACAAGCCTATGAAAGACAGGCTAACTCTTATGATGTGTGCCAATGCCAGTGGTGATTTTAAAGTGAAGCCTTTACTGGTGCATCACTCAGAAAATCCCAGACCCTTCAAGAAACACAGTGTTGACAAGAATAAATTGTGTGCACTGGAAGGCTAACACCAAGGCATGGGTCAATACGGAGATTTTCAAGGAATGGTTGACTGGAGTGTTTGGCCTTAGTGTGAAGAAATACCTCCTGGAAAAGAAATTGGGACTCAAGTGCCTCCTGGTACTGGACAATGCTCCTGCTCATCCTCACAACTTGGAAGAGTTGTTGCCTGACAACTTAAATTTCATCAGCGTGAAGTTCTTGCCTCCTAACACCACTCCTCTCATCCAGCCCATGACCAGCAGGTCATTGCAAACTTCAAGAAACTGTACACCAAAGCAAGTGTTTCAGAAGTGCTTTAATGTGACCAATGACTCTGAATTGACCCTATGAGAGTTCTGGAAAGATCACTTCAATATCGTGCATTGCATAGGCCTTATAGGTAAGGATTGGGAGGAAGTGACTTCCAGGACTTTGAACTCTGCTTGGAGACCACTGTGGCCGGATTGTGTTGAAAAGAGGGATTATGAAGGATTTGAGACTGACCCTGACGACCCTGTGCCTGTTGTGGAAGATGTTGTGGAAGATATTGTGGCATTGGGGAACAGCCTGAGGTTGGAGGTGAGTGGTGAGGATTTGGAAGAGTTGGTGGAGGAGCACAGGGTAGAGCTGACAACTGAAGAGCTGCAAGATCTTCATCTGGAACAGCAACAGACCACAGCTGAGGTTATTGCTTTCAGGAGGAAGGAGAGAGAGAGAAGGAGGTGCCTTCTTCAGAGATTAAGGAAATTTGTTCAATGTGGAATAAGGTGCAGACATTTGTTGAAAAACACCACCCTGAGCAAGCTGAAATGAGCCTTCTGTGCAACCACTTCAGTGACAGAGCCATGTTGCACTTCAAGAAATATACCTAGTTGGATGAATCTTATTGAAGCTAGCTGGCCTAGTGGCTTACGCGACGGTCTGGAGTTTTGAGACTCTGTGACCGCGGGTTCGAACCCCACCCGTGGTATGGTTTGTTTGCAATCGTGTCATTACGATTTCGTGAGTCATTAAAGGGTCGCCAGAAACAGAGGACTCTGGACAGTTAATTTTCTAAGAAGAGTTCTAGTGACTCTCAAGCTGGTCCTAGTGGCATTAAAAGACCAAGAAGGGAAGTAACCCCAGAGAGGAACTTGTTACCTGAAGTTCTTTTTGGAGGGGGATTCCCCTTCCAACCACTAACACCCTGCCCCTGTCATCATCCCTATCTTCCAGATGCCTGCAAGTCTCTTCAATAAAGGTAAGTAAATGTTATTTATATTATATTTTGTGTGAATATTTTTTTGTAGAACGGATTAATTGTATTTACATTATTTCTTATGGGAAATAAGTGTTCGGATTACGAAAGGTTCGGATTGAGAAATAGCTCCTGGAACGGATTAATTTCATTAACCGGGGGTCCACTGTAAAGTGTAAATATTTCTTATTTATAAATTAAAGTGTAAATGTTTCTTATTTATAAATTATGTTTCTTATTTATAAATTATTGTTTGTGTGAATAGTGTTGGTGGCTTTCTGCTGCCATCCACCATGGCTTATGGTCAGTAGCCCTTATACCCAACAACAACAAACACACTACCACCAGTCATTCCTGTCCCTAGATTCGTAATGACATGTTTTATTCATTCTAGAGTTTATATCATGCTTCTATGTTATTTATATTGTTTATGTCATAGTAGATGAATTGTGCTAGATAAATAAGCTGTAGAGTTAATATTATTGTCATATTGAAGGACTATTTTGTCCTCTCTCCAAACAAATTTTCTCATACGCCAACAAGAGTCTTCAATAAAGGTAAAACTTATTTAACTGTTCATTTGTCCATTATAATTAGTGCTTTATATTTATTTCTCATTGTTTTCTGTAGGTAAAACTGTAGTACAGTAGACCGTCATTTAGCACGATAGTTACGTTCCTGAAAAAGTCGTGTTAGATAATTTCGTGTTAAATAATTAACATAACTTATGGGAAAAATAGGGTTACATTCCTGGGAGTCCCCAAAAGCCAAACAAGTTTTTAGACCAACAGATCTTACAAAAATAAAACTGAATATGTAATTGTAGTTCATTATCATGATGTATTATATTGTTTTTACTGTTTAAGACTACAAATGTAACAGAAATAATAGTATTTACCTTAAATTGTGGGTGCTGGTGTTTGTGGATGATTGTGAAGAGAGTGGAGAGTTATACTATCGCCCTACTGGGCTGAGGTGGATGGTAGAGGTTCTGGTACTGAAGTCGATGGTTGTACTGAGTGTCTAACTTTAAGTCATTCAGTAAGTCAGTCTCAAGTCATTCAGTCAGTAAGTCACGTCCAGCGAGTCGCAAGTCATTCAGTCAGTAAGTCAGTCAAGTCATTCAGTCAGTAAGTCAGTCAAGTCATTCAGTCAGTCAAGTCATTCAGTCATACAGTCAAGTCATTCAGTCAATAGGCAGTCAGGTCTGTCAGTCAATCAAGTTATCGTAAGTCAGTCAAGTCAGTAAGTCAGTCAAGTCAGTCAGTAAGTCGTCAAGTCAGTCAGTCAAGTCAATCAATCAGTCAGTCAGTAAGTCAGTCAGTCAGTAAGTCAGTAAGTCATTCAGTCAGTAAGTCAGTTAAGTCATTCAGTCAGGTCAGAGTCATTCAGTCAGTAAGTCAGTCAAGTCATTCAGTCAGTCAGTAAGTCAGTCAAAGTCATTCAGTCAGTCAGTCAGTCAGTCAGTCAGTCAAGTCAGTCAGTCACACAAACTTATGTTTACCTCTTTTTATGTGTACAAAGTAACACTTCATTACAGCCATTGGTTATGTCTTGTCTAATATCTTTTCTGTTAATTCTAAGACTTAAATGCTTATACCTTTTCTTGCCACTTTGAGCAACACTGTAATTGCTTGGTAGATACAAGATATATTAATTTAAAGATCAAAACACAATTCACTCTCTCAGAGGACTTTTTGACGTGTATGAAATACGTACGAATGCTGGGATGGTGGGGTCCAGGAGGCTGGGGATGGCTGGTGGTGTCCCCGCTGAACAACAACAAGGCTGCTTGTGGGAATGGTTATTTTTCCTTCCTGCAAACTGTAAGTAAGTTTATTCAGGTATACACAGATACAGTTACGAAGATTATCATACATAGCAGCATATGTGTAGAGAACCTAGGATAACCCAAAAAAGTCAGAGTGACTTATTTCCTTTGTCAGACTTTTTTTGGGTTATCCTAGGTTCTCTACACATATGCTGCTATGTATGATAATCAATGTAACTGTACTTACCTAATTGTGGTTGCAAAGGTCGATACTCAGCTCCTGGCCCCGTGTATCTGAATAAACTTACAGTTTGAGAAAGGAAAAACAAATTCCCTTTTCCTCTAAGCACGAGGATTGGGCTTACACTTGAAATCATCTGATGCAGTACCGAAAAGGAGCAAGGTGAAGCGATTCTTTGCTGTCTTGAAGCCTGGTGCACTTTTCTCATCCAGAAAACACATCTCTCGTCAGCATTAAGCACTTGATGTGGCTCAGCCACCCTCAGTAGGACCCCCACTGACTCAATGGTTTAACCCACCGCGGGCTACCGTGCGTTCAAAATTTTTTCCACTCCCGTGAACTGTGTAATATCATTCTTACGTCGTGTTAGATAATAATGTGCCGCAATTCTTCAATCGTGCAATACCCGTAACGTGTAACATAATCTCATGCTAAATGAATTTTTGGCGAAATTTTTTGGGTGGAAACGGATTAATTGTATTTACATTATTTCTTATGGGAAATAAGGTTTCGAATAACGATTTTTTCATGTTGAGGTCTAGCTCCTGGAACGGATTAAGATCATTAGTCGAGAGACCACTGTAAATGTATTTTTGTAAGAGCTTTTGTAAGTGTATTTTTGGGGTTCTGAAACGACTAATCTAATTTACATTTGTCCTTATGGGAACAAATTGTTCGGTAATGGCAATCAAACAGCATTCTGGAATGAATTTTTAACAAAAACCGAGGGTCCATGTACCTCTATATGAAAAGTAATACAGGGTACCTCGAGTTACGATGGTCCCCAAAATTGCCCTTTATGCAAGTTTATTTTTAAATGCTTTTGTAAGTATATTTTGGGGGTGTAAAAGGACTAGTCTATTTTACATTATTCCTTATGGGGATAAATTCGTTTGGTAATGGCACATGAACAGCATTCTCGAACGAAAATATTGTAACTCGAGGTACCACTGTACTGTGTAGGAAAGGCCAGGGACATGACTAATGAACAGGGAAATGTTTTAGTGCCAGGAATTTCTACATTGTTTATGGCCTCTATTATTAAATAGATAATGCGAGCATAGATGGGCATGTTTGTGGAGCAACTTGCCATGTGAACAGACTGACTGATGTTGTAGTGGCCAGGCTTAGGCTTGGCTACAGGTACTTCTGGCAGTTTGGGAGACACAGATGATGATCAAACTAAATGCAAATTATGTGATCAGGCATATGGTCACTGTCTTGAACACTATGTGCTTAATTGTGCACTTATTGAGGAATATAGAGATAAGTATAATAACCTATGTGACATGTCAAGATATCTTATTCATGAAATAAGATACCAATTGTACTAAGCAAATTTCCTAAATTTGCTTGTAACAGATAATTGAAATGTAGATATAAACCCAAATGTACAATTGTTAACCCCTTTGGGGCCTAGTGCCTAGGCCTTTTGTGTATCCATATGCTCTTGTGCTACCGTCCACAGGATGGATATGGGGTGCACAAATAAACTAGCCACTTCGGTGGCAAAATCTAAAAATCTAATCTATTATTAAATTTGAATTTTTTTAATTTTGTGTTAAACTAGCAAAATTAGCAAATTCTGATCATTTTTTAGCAGGGCTACTCAATTGGCAGCCCAAGGTCCGAATCCTGACCTTCTGAGTGTTCTACTTGGACCGCGGGCTTCAGAAGAATGCTTAGTTAACCCTAGTACATTTTACGCACTGTGGTTATTGACGTACTAGTACGCCTAAATTCTAGCGCCCTCAAATCAAGCAGAAACAGGCTGTTAGGCCTAGATGTGATAGAATGGGTTTGTGCGGTCAGTGTGCGCAGTATAAAAAAATTCCTGCACCACACAGTGCATAATGAGGAAAAAAACTCTGACCGTGTTTTTGATTTAAAACAGCGACTTTGCAGTCTATTTTTGTATGGTATTTATGCTTGTATTCTCGTTTTCTTAGTCTCATTTTATAGAATAGATGATATATTACAGAAATAGAGATCATTTTGACTGGTTTCACGATGACAAGTACCTTGAAACTGAGCGCAAAGTAGCGAAAATGTTCGATTTTGGCCGATGTTCAGGAATAAACAAATCACACCATGCCTCCAATACACATCAACTGGAGAGTCTAATATTCTTGCACAAGTGCGCTGATATTATTTATACCATTTTTACAGTGATGCAGTTGTATACATAACAGTAAATCTTCTATTTTTTGTGAGAATAAAAATTCAAAATGGAAAGCAAAAGTAATGAAAGAGGGGCCTGGAGACATGACTAATAAACAGAGAAGATGTTATTTTAGTGCAAGGAATGTCTGCCTTGTTTATTATGGACCCTATTTTGAAATTGGCATCGTTTGAAATTTGTGTGAAATTGGCCAAATTGCCATTTTCTGACCACTATTTTGGGTAGTTGAAATTGGTAAAGAGGCAGTTTGTTGTAGTCAATCGATAGAAGAAATGGAGTTCTAGCGAAATAGCTATAATTTTAGTAGACTGAAACATTGAAATGTGCCGAAAATAGGGCTCAAAGTGGGCGAAATCGCCGATGCGTAAGTGTCATGGCTACCGCTAACTTCGCGAAAGCATAATTCCGTTAGTTTTCGATCAAATTTCATAATTTTTGTGGCGTTATGATCGGAAAATGATTCTCTATCATTCCATAAGAAATTTTTTTTTTTTTTTTTTAAATTCGTGGACCCTGAGAACGAGTTTCAGAGAGACCCCTTGGACCCCCAAAGGGTTAAATAACAGCTGTTACCACGTTCAGGATTAGGTGGTACACGAGAGTGGGATTAATACATTATTCTATCTGAATGGAATGCATACACTGAATGGAATACAGTATTCTAGCATAGCTAAATAGCTAAACAGTGATATTTTTTTCCATTCAATGGTAATTCATATTGGTAATTATCACTTGTATAATGAAGTTGACTTTTTTGGCATTTTGGAAAGAGTTTGGCCGCATATGGGCTGTGAAGTCTGGCGACGCTGGTGCAACTCTGAATTTCAGGAAAGGTTGTTCATTTATGTTTGTGCAAGGTATGATTTTGGGTTTTCTCATTTTCTTTTTAGCAAGTTTGATTTTAATTTGCTGTGCCCACTTCTTTTATGAATAAGTACGTTGATGGGTTATTTAGTATTGAACCGTGTTGTGATCAAATTCTTCACATCAATGCAACTTTACTTATTTTATAAATTAGCAACCATAACTTTTTATTATTTTATTACTATTATTGCTTTAATTTGTCTAATCTGATTTAATTAATTTTATAATGAAGACAAAAGTACAAAACTATGTTTAAAAAATGTCATGTCTAAACTATGTTCAAATTTCATAGCTTAAATACTCACCTTTACTCATTGTAAACTATCTACAAAAATTCTTACAATTTAGTTTTAAGTTAATTTTAAGTCTGCCCAAAATGCCCTGCATACTAGGGGCTTTTGGCATGTACACCTCATGTAATCTCAATAACCAAATGTAATTCTTTGTATCATGAACAAATAAACTATTATTATTATTATTATTATAATGTTTAATCAAATTCATTAAAAATTTTCCTCATTCTGGTTGTTCCTAATTTATGTGGAGTGGACATAAAACATGTTTTATTTTAACCCTTTCACTGTCGAGACCCCTGCTCACAAACTTGCTCTCAGTGTCGAAGAATTTAAAAAAAAAAAATTCTTATGAAATGACAGAGAATTTTTCCCAATTGTGATGACACCAAAACTACAAAATTTTATGGAAAACTTATGGAATTATGCTCTCACGAAGTTAGCAGTCTCGGCGATGTTTACGCGTCAGTGATTTCACCCATTATGAGCCCTATTTTCGGCAAATTCCATTGTTCCAGTCGACCAAACTCATAGCTATTTTGCTAGAACTCCATTTACCGATTTCAACTATCCAATAAAGTGAACAGAAATTGGTAATTTGGCCAATTTCATACACAATTCAACTAAGGCCAATTTCAAAACAGGATCCAGAATTAACAATACAAATATTCTTACCACTAAAATAATATTTTCTCTGTTCATTTGTCACGTCTCTAGGCCCCTCTTATATTGCGCTTGCTTTCCATTTTGAATTTTTATTCACAAAAAAAAATTGAAGATTTACTGTTATGCAGACTACTGCATTATGTAAAAACAGTATACAGTCAACCCCTGGTGTTCGACGTTGTCAGAGTTCGTCCAAATCAGTGTTTGACAGGTTTTTTGATGAGAATTTTGGCTCGGTATTAGCCGATCTGCTCGGAGTTGGCGATTCGTCCCAGACGTGTACACATGGCCCAGCTAGGCCCGGGCACTCAGTGTGCTATTGTTTACAAGGGAGCGACCACCACCCACACATTCATACCAGTATATTGTCATTATTCCACTGTTTTTAGTGCTTGCAACTGCTAAATAAGCCACCATGAGACTCAAGAAAGCTCCTAGTGCCAGCCCTGTGGTAAACAATGTCAGAAATACGGTAGAACTGAAGGAGATCATTGCACAATAGACTGATGTGCAAGGCTTTGTGGATGAATATCACCCTAACAAAGCTGTTGCAGGCCGTGCTGGCAACATGTACAATGACAATGTGGTGTCCCATTTCAGGGATGTTTTAAAGAAATGCCAGACACAGAACTCCCTGAACAGATTTTTGGTTAGAGAGGGGTCCAGTGACTCAACCTGGTCCTAGTGGTATTAAAAGAAAAAGGCTAGTAACCCCCGAAAAGAACTTGCCACCTGCAGTGTTAACCCTTTGAGGGTCGACAGGCCCTTTCCCAAACTCGTTCTCAGGGTCGGAAAATATTCGAAAAAAAAAAATTATGATAGTTTTTTTTTTTTTCTAAATCTAAATAGCTAAACAAAAAAAATTGTGATCAATACTTACCGAGATATGAAGGCGTGAAGTTCACTGAAATTGAACCGCTGTCGGCAACATCGCCGACTTTCGGTCACCCGTTAATTATTTATTTTGTTTTTTTCACTTTTTTCTTTTGTTTTTTTTATTTTTTATTTTTCCAAGTAACTTTTGTGGCCTGTGAGACCAATATGAGCACTATTTGGTATATATTCACTGTTGTATAATACACAATAGCTCCACAAACACTGTTGTCATTATATTGTTTACAAAAATGTTTACACACACAATCAATATACAGTGTTGTTTATTATTATTTGTCTATCATATATATACATTATATACATATATATAGCCACTGGACATGTTTCTAGAAGTTCTGCAGCCTGTGGAAGTCTCTGAAACATGGTTCGATGCACAGAGGTGTTTTACATTCCACACACATGAAACGAGTGTCTCTGCGTTGTTGTGGGCGTGTTTTTGTATGTGCATAGACAAAACACCTCTTCTGAGCCTTTTTCTTGCAAGCAGTAGCAGGCAGTTTTGTTAGGAAGTGTTCACCAGGCCTCAGACGAGAGGGTATGTGTTGATCAGTTCGCAGGCGTTGTCCTATTGCAGGTGTTGTTACTTGGTACTTGAATAATATTTGTCTGATGACCATATGGTGGTTTGTTTCTGGTCTTCAACTTATACACATTATAAGCATTCAGCATGGAAATGTCCACAAGATGAAAAAACAGTTTTATGTACCACTTATAACTCTTGCGAATAGTCAGCAAACCCAATCTGCATGTCACATTTGTCCACTGAACGCATATTGAGAGTGTAGTCCATTACAGCTGCAGGTTTTAGGATGGGTTCATTGGTCTCTCTATTCAGCCTGCTAGTGTCTGTCATTTCGTTTTGGTGAACTGATGACAACAGTGTGACATCTCGTTTGTCATGGCACCGAAATGCCATGATGTCATTGGCAGCAAACGCCTGCACCTCACCTCTACGAGTGCCTGCGTTGAACCTTGGCATATGTTTACAATTTGCACACACTGTACCACACACATCTGTCATGTTCACTCACAAAAAATCACTGAGTAAAGGGCTTGTGTACCAGTTATCAGTATATAATATATGCCCCTTACCAAGATATGGTTCCATCATTGTTCTAACCACATCACCAGAGTACCCAATAACTTCCTGGTATTTTGCAATGTATTGCTTCCAGTGTACACAATAATGTCCAATACAAGACCACTGTAGCAATCACAAAGTACAAACAACTTTATACCAAAGCGTTTCCTCTTGCTTGGTATATACAGTCATACCTCGGTTAGCGATATTAATCCGTCAGAGAGGGCGTATCTGTAACCGAATCAATCGTTATCTGAATCAATTTTCCCCATAAGAAATAATGGAAATAAAATTAATCCGTTCCAGACTTCCAAAAGTAGTAAAATAAAATATGTTTTAGAACTTTTTGACATTAAATAATACACAATTTAATGAACATTAAAGAAATACATTTAAATATAGTACAATAACATGTCACTTACATTTATTGAAGAGTTGTTGATGTGTGGAGGACGGGAGGAGGGGAAAGGATGGAGTATAGTATGATAGTGTTTGGAAGGGGAATCCCCTTCCATTAACACTGCAGGTGGCAAGTTCTTTTCTGGGGTTACTGGTCTTTTTCTTTTAATGCCACACTCCCTGCATGAATGCTACACTCCCTGCATGCCTGCTACACTCCCTGCATGAATGCTACACTCCCTGCATGAATGCTACACTCCCTGCATGCCTGCTACACTCCCTGCATGCCTGCTACACTCCCTGCATGCCTGCTACACTCTCTGCATGAATGCTACACTTCCTGCATGAATGCTACACTCCCTGCATGAATGCTACACTCCCTGCATGAATGCTACACTCTTTATCACAGGGCTGGCACTAGGAGCTTTCTTTGGACCCATGGTAGCTTATTTAGCAGTTGCAAGCACTAAAACAGTGGTATGACAATATACTGGTATGAATGCGTGGGTGGTGGTCACTCACTTGTAAACAATAGCACACTGACGCTCCTGGAGTGCCCGCACAGCTGGGCACCACACGGACGCGTCCGAGACGAATATCGTAAACCGAATCATTGTAAACGGAGTCAGTATTTTGACGTAAAATGTATCGCTAACCGAATTTATCACTATCCGACGCCATCGTTAACCGAGGTATGACTGTATTGCTTAAACAACAGTCTACCTTTGAACAAAATCAAAGACTCATCAATAACAAGCTTCCTGAAGGGATAAAAATACATACAGTGGACCCCCGAGTTTCGTAAACCCTGGAAATCGTACAGTTATGTAAGTATAATATTGTAAGTGCTTGTGGAAGTGTATTTTTGGGGGTCTGAAATAGACTAACCTACGTGACATTTTTCCTTAAGGGAGTAAATTCGTTCGGTAATGGCGCTTGAGCAGACTTCAGGAGTGAAGTTTTTACGAAACTCGGGGGTCCACTGTATTGAATTTCTGTTTCAGATACATAAACACATTTCTAATCTTATATAACCTGTCGTTTCTGTCAGTCCTGGTTTTGTCTGAAAAGTGTAACATACGGAGCAGTAGCACAAATCGATTCACTGGTATTATTTCACTAAAAGCTGGGGTTGCAATGAGGCGGTCTGTCGACCAGTATGATTTGACACTGTGCTTATACACATGTGGCATAAGCATTATTGTGGCAAACAAAAGATATATCTTAGCCACAGTTGTCTCCTTCCACTGGTGTAGACGTGATCCTGGTGAAAGAATCATGTTTGCCATGGTGTACTCGTAGTATCTGTTGCTTTCCCTGACAATAATTTCCATCAGGGGTTCATCAAAGAATAACTGGAAACATTCCAGTTCAGTGGCATTGTTCCCAAGTGTACAAGATGGCCGTAGTCCATTTTGACTTTCATCAAAGTGATAGGGATTGGGAACAAAATTGTCAGCTTCCTGCCAATCCCAGGTGTGTTCTGCTGGTGGGTACTGGATATTGACAGGTGGTTGTGGAGGGTGTGGAGGTTGTGGTGGTTGTGGAGGTTGTTGTGGTGGGTGAGGCTGACGCACCGGCGTGGGTAGCAGCATGGCCCATTGCTGGTGCCTGATGGCCAGCACCGCCACCACCACCATCTGATGACGCATGTACATTTTTCATCCCCATTGTAACAATATCACCTTCATTTTCACTATCACTTCCTGTTGTATGCCCACGGGATGTACTCCAAGATGTACTCCTTACCCTTGGAACAGCATATGGCACACTTCCAGAGCGCATATACCGTCGTATATACTGACGCTTCACTGGAGAATATTCCACTTCACTCTCGCTACTGGAACTGTTTTGAAGAGCTTGGAGTTCATATTCACTATCACTATCATCACCATTGCTCACATCTGAGTCCTGGATATGAGTAAATAACAATTTCCTCCTTCGTTCTGGTACAAGTGAACGTGAACAAGACGCCATAGCACCGGAGGTGGAAGGTTGTGGGTCGTCTGGGTTTTCCTCACTATTACCGATATTAGGTTCATTATTATCGGTCACAAACTCACCAAAACCCTGGAATTCATCTTTATTGACACTTCCATCTGTGTTCGAACTGTCACTTGGGAACAAAAGAGTCCCAGTTCGCCGAGGAGTGAGGTGTTTCTTTCCGCGAGGCATGGTGAGCAAGAGGTACTGAAATGGTGTTCCCACAATGCACCACTGGCTCCACGATTTTTTTCCTACTGCGCACACTGACTGCGCAGACCCATTCTCTCACATGTAGGCCTACCAGCTTTCTCCCGCTCGATTTGAAAGCGCTAGAATTTACGTGTACAAGTACGTGACCAACTCTGGCTTCAATGACGTACTAGTACAGGACTGACCCGCAAAGGGTTAATGGAAGGGGATTCCCCTTCCAAACACTAGCATACTACTCCATCTTCTCCCCTCCTCCCATCTTCCACACATCAACAACTCTTCAATAAATGTAAGTGACATGGTATTGTACTATTATTTCTTTATTTCTCATAAAATTGTGTCACTGAATGTCTTATGTTGTAAAAAATATTTTATTTTAATACTTTTGGATGTCTGGAACGGATTAATTTTATTTCCATTATTTCTTATAGGGAAAATAGAATCGGAGTTCGACCAAACCAGTGATCGACGGGCTCTCTGGAACGGATTAACGACGAGAACCGGGGGTTGACTGTAGATATCAGCGCATTTGTGCATATTAGACCCACCAGTTGATGTGTATTAGATATGTAACATGATTTGTTTACTCTTGAACATTGGCAAAAATCGAACATTTCCGCAACTTTGAGCTCAATTTCAATTTCAATTCCAAAATTATTTCTGTAATATATCTTCCATTCTATCAAATGATACCAAGAAAAAGAAGAATACAGCCATAAATACCATACGAAAATACACTACAAAGTCGGTGTTTTAAACCAAAAAGACTATTGGTGTTTTTATTTCTCATTTTGCACTGCATGCTGCAGGATTTTTTTATACTGTGCACACTGACTACTCAGACCCATTCTCTCATATGTAGGCCTACCAGCTTTCTCTCGCAAGATTTGAAGCCACTATAATTTTGGCGTAATATTACAGGACCGACACTGGCTTGCAAGCCGTAATATTACGGGGCCGACAGTGAAAGGGTTAATAAATACAGATAAATTTCAGTTATAAATACATTTCATAATACAGAGGACAACTGCTTCACCAAGCATGCATTTATTAAAGTAAATTGATTGATATTTTCATATTTATTATGCAATTATTTTACAGTCTAAATATGACTTCTAGTTTTTGGGTTTTTTAATACTCCAGATGTTTATTTCCATATCAAATGATTTGTTTTACTAAACTAGTCATATCTTTTTAAAGGAGACATGGCATGTTCAAAAAGAAGAAAGTTTGATAATGAAAATCGTTGCTTCAAGGAAGAATGGATACAGCAGTTGTGTTTTCATTCTTCCCATAAACAGTTCTAAGCCCCTTTGCCTCGTATGTAGTGAAACAAGTGCCTTAGTGACGATCCGTAATATGAAACGCCATTATGAAACTAAACACAGTGGATTTGAAAAGATGTATCAGCCAGGAACTGAAGAAAGAAAAAAATAAATCGGCTAAAATCGCAGTATGAGAGGTCAACCGTAGTTCTTGTCAATACCACCACAGCCCAGGAGAAAGCAGTGGAATGTTCACTTAGAATAGCTTGGATCTTGGGAAAACACAAGAAACCCTTCACTGATGCAGAAATTGTTGAAGAATGTATGCTGGAAACTGATGATACATTGTTTGAGGATAAACAGAAAAAAAAGAGATAAAAGACAAAACAAAGAAGATTCCATTACAGTGTAACCTTGGTTTTCGTTGAATTCGGTTGTCAACGACTTTTTTCATCAAAATATTGTCCCAGTTTTCGTTCATCACCTCGGTTTTCGTCTGCCATACAGAACATGTTCTCCTGCCAGAGCCCACACAAAGCATCCCAAGCACGCGTTCTGAGTTAGTCTGGCTTTGTTTCTCATCGATTGAACATTACTCTGCACGAAACATTTCATAATAATCCATTGTTTTTTATGCTTGTTTATTGAGTAAAACTATTAAATAAGCCACCATGGTGCCAAAGAAAGTTCTGAGTGCCAGCCCTTTGATAAAGAAAATGAGAAACACGATAGAATTCAAGAAAGAACTTGTAGAAAAGTACGAAAATGGCATACGTGTGGTCGATCTTGCTAGAATGTACGGGAAGTCCTCATCAACGATCAGTTCCATCCTGGCAAAGAAAAAAGAAATCAAGGAATCTGATATTGTGAAAGGGATAAATGTGCTAACGAAACAGAGATCACAAACAATCAAAGTTGTTGTTGGTGTGGATCAACGAAAGACAGTTAGCGGGAGATAGTGTTGTGGAGGCTATAATTTGCAAAAAGGCAAGGCTGTTGCATGCGGATCTCGTAAAGAATATCCCTGAAACGAGTGCTGCTGTTAGTGAATTTAACCCTTAAATGGTCCAAACGTATATATACGTTTGCACGTCCAGTGCCCCGAATATTTTGAAAAAAAAAAAAACATTTTTTTTATAGAAATAAAGAACACATTTTTTTTAAGTGTTATCGGATAAAAAAAAAACAATTAGGGTGAGTAGTTACCGAGATATGAGGCGGAGAAGTTGGCACTCGATGCTCACCTGACAACAACAGGAGCCCTGCCGCTTGCAGAATTATTGGCGATATACCTTTTTTTCTCTCTTTTTTATTATTTTTATATAATTTTTATGTTCTGATAATTACAATTGATAGTAGTTCTTGTGATTTCATAGTCAATCTTTGTTCTGATAGTAATATTAGGTACTGAAATTGTACTCAAATAATATTAATAATGATAGTGCATAAAAATAATAATAATAATAATAGTGAATAATAATGATAATAATAATAATACAGTGGTACCTCGAGTTACGATGGTCCCCAAAATCGCCCTTTTATGTAAGTTTATTTTTTTAAATGCTTTTGTAAGTATATTTTTGGGGGTGTAAAAGGACTAGTCTATTTTACATTATTCCTTATGGGGATAAATTTGTTTGGTAATGGCACTTGAACAGCATTCTCGAACGAAAAAATATCGTAACTCGAGGTACCACTGTAATAATAATAATGATAGTGCATAATAATGATAATAATAATAAAGTTCCCTTGAAGCCATTATGTAAGATATGTGTCCTTGCCTTATCTCATCTGATCTCCACTAATGACGACTGGTGACATTTGATGAGGGGTAGTCTTATCTCTTCTTATCAGTCCAGTAATTACAGTGATGACATTTGAAGAGCTTACACTGCTTCCCTTTATTTGTTACACAAACCTGTCTGTCTGTGTTTCTGTCTGTTTGTGTGTCTGTCTTTCTGTCTGCTTGTCTCAGAGAGTAGCTCATAAACCAACTGGTATTACGCAGATCACAAGCACATTATATCACTTTGTCTTGATTTTTAGTTATCCTAGGTAATTTACACTATGTATAATTGTATTTATGTATGTGTTCCTGTGAGAGACAGATAGAGACAGAGACAGATAGATACAGACAGACAGACAGACAGAGATAGACAGCCAATCAGGTACCCAGCTGACCAGCCAGCTGCTGGCCAACCAGCTGCTTGCCAGCCAGGTGGCCAGGCAGGCAGGCAGCCAGCTGGCCTACCAGCCTGCCGACATCACCTTCCACTTCAAAGGGGAGTCTTAATATGACATGTTTCAGGCCTAGTGTCTAATCGACATGTGCCTAGGACAAAATGGTAACTAACTAACACACACACATACACGCCCCGATGGCATGGTGGCTAGCGCTCTTGCTTCACGCACGGAGGGCCTGGGTTCAATTCCCGGCGGGGCCGAAACATTTCAAAGTGTTTCGTACACACACACACACACATATATATATATACAACAGGCCTAGTGTCTAATCGACATGTGCCTAGGACAAAATGGTAACTAACACACACACACACACACACACACATATAGCTTGGAGCTTTGAAGTGCTAGTTGCAGTTGATGGAAAGTGTCTAGTCATTATATATGTGCATATATATTATAGAACAATAGTAATAAACAATTCTTTATTGTTGGTTGGTGTAAACAAGTTTTGTAAACAATCAATGATAAGTGGACTCTTTGAACACTTCAAAACTCACCCTTTATGCAAGTTTATTTTTGTAAGTGCTTTATATGTATTTTGGGTCTATAGTGGACTAATCTAATTCATCATTCCTTATGAAAAATTCGTTTGGTAACAGCACTTGAAAGCATTCTGGAATGGGTGAGTTTTGGAGTGTTGATGTGAGGGTCCACTTACTAATGTTTGTGCATAGTGTATACAATGAATGTATATATAACATTGCACTTACTTTGTCTCACAAGCCCATGGTTATGTAAAAAATAAAATAGTGAAAAAAAGAAACTAGAGAGTAAACAAAGTTTACTGGGTGGCGGCATGCCGTTGTGCCTACGGCTCATTTTTGCAACTTCGCTCTATCTGGTAAATACTGTCCATAAAAAAAAAATTTGGATTTAAACAATCAGAATAATAATCTTAACATTTTGATAGGAAAAAATAATTTTTTTTTTCGAATATTTCAGACATAATGACAGTTTCAGAGTGGGCCTCCGACAGTCAAAGGTTAAACCAATCTGAGTAAAAAATCCAAAACTTCTCATATAATGTAAATTATTTTCCCAATTTATCTTCATACTGTATTGTAATTTTATGACGAGGACTGAAAATGAAGTTCATAGAAAATGATGAGTCACTGCTACAGTGGACCCTCGGTTAACAAAAAAACTTCATCCCAGAAGCCTGCTCAAGTGCCATTACGGAACGAATTTACCTCCTTAAGAAATAATGTCACGTAGGTTAGTCTATTTCAGACCCCCAAAAATACACTTCCACATGCACTTACAATATTATACTTACATAATTGTACGATTTCCAGGGTGTTCGTTAACCGAGGGTCCACTGTACTTAGATTTGTTGCTTTTCATGATTGCGTATAAAAAATGTATCTGGACCTTTACATACATTGGTATTTGTCTAAGTGGACCATTGCTCATAATAGTTGAGTAGCCCTGCTTAATAAGGAAGTCAGAATAGTTGAATGGACAATTTCTTGTGCTCAATTTATAGAATGGAAGGCATACTAGTGAAATAGCAAAGAATTTGGTCAATTGGAACAATAGAATTGGCTTAAAATAGGACTCAAAGTGGATTAAATAGCTTTGAGTAAATTGCTAAATTTGTGCCTGCGTAATTCTGTAAGTTATACAGTAGACCCTCACTTAGCACGACTTTATGTTGAATGATTTTGGTATTACACGATTGAAGAATTGTGGCACATTTTTATCTAACATGACGTAAACTTGATATTACACGATTCGCTGGAGGTGAAAAAATTTTGAGCGTGCGGTCGCCCGCGGTGGGTTAAACCATCGAGTCAGTGGGGGAGTCCTACTGCTATCCCCAGCCACCCTCACCCACCCACTTATCCCTCCCAGCGTTCAATTTGATTCATACGCGTGCAGGACGACAATAATCGGGAAGCTCGCTGTGTTTATTTACATACATTTTATCATTTTCATTGCATTTTGATAAATCTTTGTACACATAAAAAGAGGTAAACATAAGTCTGACTGACTGACTTGACTGAATGACTTACTGATTTGATTGAATGACTTACTGACGTGACTGAATGACTTACTGACTTGACTGAATCACTTGACTGACTTGACTGAATCACTTGACTGACTTACTGAATCACTTGACTGACTTACTGAATCACTTGACTGACATACTGAATCACTTGACTGACTGAATCACTTGACTGACTTACTGAATCACTTGACTGACTTACTAAATCACTTGACTGACTTACTGAATCACTTGACTGACTTACTGAATCACTTGACTGACTTACTGAATCACTTGACTGACTTACTGAATCACTTGATTGACTTACTGAATCACTTGACTGACTTACTGAATGACTTGACTGACTTACTGAATCACTTGACTGACTTACTGAATGACTTGACTGACTGAATGACTTAAAGTGAGACACTCTAGTACAACCATCGATTTTAGTACCAGAACCTCTACCATCCACCTCAGCCCAGTAGGGCCAGAGCATAACTCTCCACTCTCTTTACAATCATCCACAAACATCATTACCCACAATTTAAGGTAAGAAATACTATTATTTCTATTGCATTTGTAGTCTTAAGCAGTAATATATCACAGAATGAACTAAAATTACATATTCGCCTTCAATTTTTGCAAGATCTGTTGGTCTAAAAAAAAATTAGTTTGGCTTTTTGGGGACTCCCAGGAACATAACCCTATTTTCCCCATAAGTTCTTCTAATTATATAACACGATTTTACCTAACACGATGTTTTCAGAAACGTAACTACCGTGCTAAATGAGGGTCTACTGTACATCAAATTTCATACTTTTTGTGTCAGTACCTTCAGAAAAAGATTCTCTACCATTTCAAGACATTTTATTTCTTTTTTTATTTTAAATATTGTACACTGAGATCAAGTTTCATATCGGGAGTCTAACAGTAAGAGGGTTAATAAGTACACCAAGAGGGTAATTGTACAAAATACTATTTTAGGTGAGGAACGCATACATATAGCAGTATTATATAATTAAAATATTTTAAATATACAGACGGATTGCAACATCTTTGTCAGGGTGATGTTCCTCCACAAATGAATGCATCGTAGTCCACATTGCACAAATCTCCTTAATCTTTGAAGAAGGCACCTTACATCTCTCTTCCTCCTAAATTGAAGCAATTTCCTAAGTTGTGGTTTGATGGTGTTGCACCTCAAGCTCTTGCAGCTCTTCAGTGGTTAGATCTTCATTGTGGTCCTCCACCAACTCTTCCACATCCTCGCCACTCACATCCAACCCCATGCAATTCCCAATGCCACAATACTTTCCACAACTTCCATAGGCTCCTCAGGGTCAGCCCCAAACCCTTCAAAATCCCTCTCTTGGACACAATCTGGACAAAACTTTCTCCAAGCAGAGTTCATCGTCCTGGAAGTTACTCCCTGCCAAGCCTTATGCACTGGAAGATATTGAAGTGATCCCTCCAGAACTCTCTTAAGGTCAATTCAGAGTCCGAGGTTATGTCAAAGCACTTTTGAAACATTGCTTTGGTGTAAAGTTTTTTGAAGTTAGAAATGACCTGCTGGTCCATGGGCTGGATAAGAGGAGTGGTGTTAGGAGGCAAGAACTTCACTGTTACAAAACTGAATTCCTTAGACAATTGGTCTTCCAAGTCTGGAGGATGAGCAGGAGCAATGTCCATTACCAGGAGGCACTTAAGTCCCAATTTCTTTTCCAGGAGGGATTTCTTCACACTCGGGCTAAACACTTGATTAAACTATTCCAGGAAAATTTTCCTCGTGACCCATGCCTTACTGTTAGTCTTCCACATCACACACAATTTACTCTGGACGATACTGTTTTCTTGAACACTTTGGGATTTTCAGAGTGATACACAAAGGCTTCAATTTTAAATCCCCACTAGCGTTACTACAGAACAAGAGAGTTAGCCTGTCTTTCATAGGCTTGTGTCCTGGCAGTGCCTTTTCTTCCTGTGTGATGTAGGTCCTCACTGGCATTTTCTTCCAAAACAGGCCTGTTTCGTCACAATTAAACACTTGTTCGGGTTTGAAATTTTCAGCCTGTACATATTCTTTGAATTCACGCATGAATTTTTCAGCCGCATGTTTGTTTGAACTGCCACCCTCACCATGCCTTACAACACTGTGTATGCCACTTCAATTCTTGAATTTTTTGAACCAGCCTTTGCTGGCCTTAATTTCACCAACATCAGCACTGGTTCCAGGCATTTTCTTGACAAGATCGGCATGCAACTGCCTTGCTTTTTCACATATGATGGATTGCACAACACTTGCTGTTTTTCGTTTATCCACACCAACAACAATTTCTCCATATTTTCAATTGTTTGTGGTCTCTGTTTCGTTATCGTATTCATTTCTTTTGCAACATTAGCTTCCGTGATTACTTTTCTCTTCGCCACAATTTAACTGATGGTTGATGTTCGATTTTTCCTGCCGAGCTCGGCAATACGTACACCACTATCATATTTTTCTATTATTTCTTTATTCAGTTCTACGGTGTTCCTCACTTTCTTTACCAAAGGGCTGGCACTAGGAGCTTTCTTTGGGCCCATGGTGGCTTATTTAGTAGTCACATACAATAATCAAGGGCCAAAAACAATGGATTATTAACCCTTTCGGGGTTTTGGCCATACTAGTATGGCTTACGTACCAGGGTTTTCGTCATACTAGTACGCCTAAATTCTAGCGCCCTCAAATCAAGTGGAAACAGGCTGGTAGGCCTAGATGTGAGAGAATGGGTCTGTACGGTCAGTGTGCGCAATATAAAAAAAAATCCTGCACCACACAGTGCATAATGAGGAAAAAAAACTCTGACCATGTTTTT
This sequence comes from Cherax destructor, assembly GCA_009830355.1. Taxonomy (NCBI): domain Eukaryota; kingdom Metazoa; phylum Arthropoda; class Malacostraca; order Decapoda; family Parastacidae; genus Cherax; species Cherax destructor. Next base: position 4,800 of record WNWK01012444.1, on the reverse strand, counting down.
GGTTTAAAACAGCGACTTTGCAGTCTATTTTCGTATAGTATTTATGCTTGTATACTCTTTTTCTTAGTCTCATTCGATAGAATGGATAATATATTACAGAAATAGAGATAATTTTGACTGGTTTCACAATGACAAGTACAGTGGACCCCGAGTTACGTACACCCTGGAAATCGTACAATTATGTAATTATAATATTGTAAGTGCTTTTGTAAGTGTATTTTTAGGGGTCTGAAATGGACTAACCTACATGACATTTTTTCTTAAGGGAGTAAATTCATTCGGTAATGGCACTTGAGCAGGCTTCTGGAATGAAGTTTTTACGATACTCGGGGGTCCACTGTACCTTGAAACTAAGCGCAAAGTAGCGAAAATGTTCGATTTTTGCTGATGTTCAGGAGTAAACAAATCACGCCATGCGTCCAATACACATCAACTTGGTAGTCTAATATTCTTGCACAAGTGCGCTGATATTATTTATACCATTTTTACAATAATGCAGTTGTATAGATAACAGTAAATCTTCTATTTTTTTGTGAATAAAAATTCAAAATGGAAAGCAAAAGTAATGTAAAAGGGGCCTGGAGACGTGACTAATGAACAGAGAAAATGTTATTTTAGTACCAGGAATGTCTGTCTTGTTTATTCTGGACCCTATTTTGAAATTAGCATCTTTTGAAATTTGTGTGAAATTGGCCAAATTGGAAATTTCTGACCACCTTATTGGGTAGTTCAAATCGGTAAATTGGTGGTTTCTTATACTCAATTGAAAGAACAAATAGAATTCTAGCAAAATAGCTATAATTTTAGTAGACTGAAACATTGGAATTTGCCAAAAATAGGGCTCAAAGTGGGCGAAATCGCCGATGCGTAAATGTCATTGATACCGCTAACTTCACGAGAGCATAATTCCGTTAGTTTTCCATCAAATTTCATAAATTTGGTGGCGTTCTGATTGGAAAAAGATTCTCTATCATTTCATAAGAAAAAATAATTTATTTTTTTCCGAAAAATTTGCGACCCTGAGAAAGAGTTTCGGAGAGGGCCTTGCGACCCCCAAAGGGTTAAGAAATGTTTTGTATGAACTCGCAGGATAATGTTCACTCAACCAGAAACAATGCTACACTGCCTGAGAATGTGCGTGGGAGGTGGGCTTGTGGGCTTTGTATGTGCGCTTGGCACTGGACAGGTTCCGTACCATCGACGAAAACTTAGCCAATATTTCCAGGAAAAAAGTGCGCGAAAATTGAAATCGGCGAAAACAGAGATACACGAAAACCGAGGGTCCACTGTATATAGTAATACTGCTATATTACCTGGAGTGGGTTTCGGGGATCAACTCCCCCGCGGCACGATCTGAGACCAGGCCTCACGATGGATCAGGGTCTGATCAACCAGGCTGTTACTGCTGGCCGCACGCAAACTGACGTACGAACTACAGCCCGTTTGGTCAGGTACTGACTTTAGGTGCCTGTCCAGTGCCTTCTTGAAGACAGCCAGGGGTCTATTGGAAATCCCCCTAATGTATGCTGGGAGGCAGTTGAACAGTCTTGGACCCCAGACACTTAAGGTGTTGTCTCTCAGTGTACTCGTGACGCCCCTGCTTTTCATCGGGGGAAGGTCCCTCCAGGACCTTCCAAGTGTATATTATCATGTATCTCTCTCACCTGCATTCCAAGGAATACAGATCAAGGACCTTCAAATATTCCCAGTAATTTAGGTGCTTTATCATACATGTGCTGTGAAAGTTCTTTGAAGAAATTAAAATCTCATCGGAGTACAAAACTAATTCCAACCACACAATAGAGCGAAAAACTAATGTCAAAGACCTGGGAGTGATCATGTCAGAGTATCTCACCTTCAAGGACCATAACACCGTAGCAATTGCATCTGCTAGAAAAATGACAGGATGGATAATGAGAACCTTCAAAACCAGGGATGCCAAGCCCATGTTGACACTTTACAGATCGCTTGTTCTATCTAGGCTGGAATATTGCTGCACACTAACTGCACCTTTCAAGGCGGGTGAAATTGCTGACCTTGAAAATGTGCAGAGAACCTTCACGGCACGCATAACTGCAATAAACCACCTCAACTACTGGGAACGCTTGAAGTTCCTAAACCTGTACTCTCTAGAACGCAGGCGGGAGAGATACATTATTATATAAACATGGAAAATTCCCGAGGGATTAGTACCAAACGTCCACACGAAAATCACTCCCTACGAAAGCAAAAGACTCGGCAGGCGATGTAACATCCCCCCAATGAAGAGCAGGGGTGCCACTAGCACGTTGAGGGACAACACAATAAGTGTCACGGGCCCAAGATTGTTCAACTGCCTCCCAGCATACATCAGGGGGATTACCAACAAACCCCTGGATGTCTTCAAGAAGGCACTGAACAGGCACCTAAAGTCGGTACCTGACCAGCCAGGCTGTGGTTCGTACGTTGGACTGCGTGTGGCCAGCAGTAACAACCTGGTTGATCAGGCTCTGGTCCAACATGAGGCCTGGTCACAGACCAGGCCGCAGGGGCGTTGACCCCTAGAATTTTCTCCAAGTAAACTCTTCAGGTCTGCAATGTCGTCAGCCTTGAAGGGGGCCGTTAGTGTACAGCAGTATTCCAGAAAAGAGAGAACAAGTGATTTGAAGAGTGTTATCATGGGCTTGGCATCCCTAGTTTTGAAGGTTCTCAATATCCATCCTATCATTTTCCTAGTCAATAAGGTAGATACATTGTTGTAGTCTTTAAAGGCGAGATCCTCTGAAATTATCACTCCCAAATCCTTCACATTTCTTTTTCGCTCTACTGTATGGTTAGAATTTGTCGTATACCTTGATACATTTTTAATTTCCTCAAGTTTTCTATATCTGAGTAGTTGAAATTTCTCCTTGTTGAACTTCATATTGTTTTGAGTGGCCCATTTGAAGATTTGGTTGATGTCCGCTTGGAGTTTTGCAGTGTCTTCAATGGAGGTCACTGCCATGGCAATCTGGGCTTACATCTGTCTATGTCAGAAATGAGGATGAGGAATAGAATGGGAGCGAGTACTGTGCCTTGTGGAACAGAGCTTTTCACCGTGGCTGCCTGGGACTTTACTCTGTTTACTATTACTCTTTGTGTTCTATTTGTCAGGAAGTTATAGATCCATCTACCAACTTTTCCTGTTATTCCTTTATCACGCATTTTGTGTGCTATTACGCCATGGTCACACTTGTCGAAAGCTTTTGCAAAGTCTGTGTATACTACATCTGTATTTTGTTTATCCTCAACAGCATCCAGGACCCTGTCATAGTGGTCCAGGAGCTGGGACAGGAAGGAGCGACCTGCTCTAAACCCGTGTTGCCCTGGGTTGTGTAACTGATGGGTATCTAGGTGGTTGGCAATCTTGCTTCTTAGAACCCTCTCAAAGATTTTTATGATATGGGATGTTAGTGCTATAGGTCTGTAGTTCTTTGCAAATGCTTTACTGCCACCCTTTTGGAGTGGGGCTATGTCTGTTGTTTTTAGTGTGTGTGGGATGATCCCTGTGTCCATGCTCCCTCTCCATAGAATGCTGAAGGCACATGATAGGGGCTTCTTGCAATTCTTGATGAACACGGAGTTCCATGAGTTTGGGCCTGGGGCAGAGTGCATAGGCATGTCATTTACAGCCTTTTCAAAGTCTTGTGGAATTAGAATAATATCCGAGATTTTTGAGAGGACCAATTTTTGCGTTTTGTTCATAAAGAATTCATTTGGATTGACGACCCTTAGTCTGGGCAGCAGCTCGCTGAAGACTGAGTCGTATTGGGACTTTAATATCTCACTCATTTCTTGGCTGTCATCTGTGTATGTCCCATCCTGCCTAAGCAGAGGCCCAATACTGGATGTGGTTTTTTCCTTAGATTTGGCATAAAAGAAGTATTTTTTTTTTTCAATTTGCTTTATGGCTTTTAGTTCTTTCTGTGATTCTTGTCTCCTGTAAGATTCCTTCAGTTTATGTTCAATATTTGCAATTTCATTGACCAGTGCCTCTCTACGTATTTCACATACATTGGCCCCTCTCACCAGCTCTGCGATTCTTCGCCTTCATCTGTATAGAGTGTGTCTCTCTCTTTCTACTTTACATCTTCTCTTTCTTTTTCTTAATGGAATGTGTCTTGAGCAGATCTCAAGAACCACAGAGTTCATTTTTTCTAGGCAACTGTTCGGATCCGTGTTGTTTAGGATATCTTCCAGACTGTAAAAGGTGTAAAGAAAAAGACCTGGAAAACTCTATCTACAATTCTAGGAAATAAAAAGATATCCACGAAAAATACCATCAAATTATCAAAAACAGACGAACCCCTACTCTCACCGACTGAGACAGCAAACAGACTTAATGTTTTCTTCTCCACCATAGGTAAAAATCTAGCGAGTAAAATCTCAAGCTCGAACACTCGTCCAACAGACTACCTCACCAACACCTACCCAGATACACTATTCCTAGCTCCTACCAACTCAATTGAAGTCTCGCTCATAATCAACACCCTTAAAAACAAAGCAGGAGACATAAACAGCTTACCACCCTTTATGTACAAAAAAGCTTCACACGTACTGTCACCAATTATAGCAGCATTATTCAATAAATCCATTGAATCTTCCACCTTCCCATCAATTCTCAAAATAGCTAGGGTCACCCCAATCCACAAAGGAGGTGACCAAAGTGACTTGAACAATTATAGACCAATCTCAAATTTACCACTGCTTTCTAAAATCTTCGAAAAATTAATTCATAAACAGATCTATTCCTTCCTCGTCTCACACAATGTACTAAACCCC